>JASANE010022686.1:0-12211 GCA_030248225.1 Trileptium ribeirensis | reverse complement strand
TATTGCTGATGATGTTGATGCTGCTTTTGTTGCTGTTGTCTTTATTGCTGATGATGTTGATGCTGCTTTTATTGCTGTTGTCGTTATTGCTGATGATGTTGATGCTGTTTTTGTTATTGCTGCTGATGTTGATGCTGCTTTTATTGTTGGTGTTGATAATGTTATTGCTACTGCTGTTGATACTGCAGTTATTGTAGCTGTTGTTAATGATACTGATATTAATACTGATGCTATTATTGTGTCTCTGTTGTTAATGTGCTGTTATTGCTTTTATCGTTATCGCTAATCTTGTTGCTGCTGTTGTTGTTATTTCTACTGATGGTTAAGAGTCAGTTTTGTTGTTGTTGTTAATACTGATGTTGATGCCACTGTTACTGCTGTGGCTGTTGTTGTTGTTGCTGCTGCTGTTCTTACTGTTATTTATTTAAACGTCATATATCACTGTTCAAAATACTTGTCAGAATTTTCAAATTAATTCAATCGCGCACAGTGCTAGAAATTTTCGTGCGTTTTTCGCATTTCAAGCCTTTTCATTACCTGTGTAAAAATTTTAAATTCAGTGAAACCTGTATAATAACTATGTCATACCTTTCCCAACGTTCAGTAATTTCCATAAAATACCGTACATAGTTGGACCAAATTTTGACATATCACTATGCAACGATCAGATGTTTCCGCAAGGGCCAAGTAATCATTTCATGATCGAACTTATTCGCTTCCTATGTCGTTTTGACATTGTGTCAAGGTTCGATCTGATACGGTCCAATTTGCGCGTGTTTTATGTATCAAACATTCCCATTGCATTCGATCTCA
The DNA here is from genome assembly GCA_030248225.1 of Trileptium ribeirensis. Lineage (NCBI taxonomy): Eukaryota > Metazoa > Nematoda > Enoplea > Enoplida > Thoracostomopsidae > Trileptium > Trileptium ribeirensis. The sequence continues at coordinate 11,398 of JASANE010022686.1, read as the reverse complement.
TCTCATATAGCATGCATAATTTTAGTCAATGCGGATCGGAAAAGTGATGTAAAAAATCTAGACTCATAAGAACATACGTAGAACTGGGCACCGAATTTGGTCGTACCGGATAAGAGCAAATTGACTCTAATGTGACCACAGATCAGATCGGATCGAACGCAAGGTGAAAACCATACTGATTATACTTTCACGCTTGGATGATGCTCTTCTACTCAGATATGACAATCAACCATAACGGGAGTCGCATCAGTGATTATTTCTTGCAGCGTTGAATAAAATTTGGACGTTGTGGTGGATCGCATGAACTGTTGTGTTGATGTACAAAACCTGAGTTCCTATTTTATAGGGTCCCAACGCTTTGATGGTAAAAAAGTGAAAATAACAATGTTCCAAGTCGGTGGATATCAAGTTATTTAAGTGCAAACACGTCGAATTTAAAACAATTAACTTGGCCTAATAACTAACGCAGCATTTCAGATGCCTTGAATGCGATTTCCTAAGAGCAATAAGCGATAAAAAATCCATCATTTACCTGTACCACAAATATCACAAGTTGTTTTACATAGATCTTGCATGTACGGATGTTGGCATCCCAATTCGTCTTTCAATAGGCCGCAGTCTTCGTCACCATCAGCTAATGGAACGACTATACATTTGGCTGAAATCTTGAACATCGTAAAATATTACTAAGTTTTGAACATCACCGACCTAACGTCGGTAAGAAAGGTATGTTTCGCGGACAGCAATACTTGTGAGAATTTTATAATGCGATTTATACCGAAAGTTAAGTTAACGGCCAGAAAACTAATTAACTGCTGTAGTGCCGTGCAATAGCTTTGAAAATCGGCCAGTCGGACTTTCGACTTATTGTTTTCAGCTTGCCTACAAACATCTGTGGCGTCAGCCATCACCTGCCGTTAAGGTTTTTCGAAAAAGCTGCTGGCCTGGTGGAAACAACTTTCGGCTGTTAACGGCAGAAAAAGTCATTGGTTGGTCGGCTTGCCTCGTCCTTGTCAGTAAACTACAGTATGGGCAATAAGTCAGACTAGTGACTGCTTTTTGATGTAATATGCTTTTGCATATGCGTTTAGCGGAGGAGTCAGGATTTCGCGGGGCGGAGGGAAACCAAAGGGCGCCGCATTCCCTCCCCCTTTCCCCGATGCGCCGCACCCCTCCCCACATCCAACGCGCCGCACCGCGCTGCTCCGAGGCGCCCCACCACGACCTCCCTATCCATCCAGAGACAAAGCACCATCATTATGAGGTGCATTGGGGAAGGGAGGGTGCAGGGAAGTGAAGAGAATTCCCATTGGAATGGGAAGGCTTGGGAATCAACTTTATTCCCATGGGAATTCCCATCCTATGATGGGAATTGCTTCGAATCAGAGATTTGGAGATTTTGCTTAACATGCAATATAAACGGTCACATCTCGAAATAAATGTAAACGCATAACTCTTGTTGTAATATGCACACAGAAGTAATTTTGCAATCTGTCAAAATCAGTTATCTATGGTCCACGGTGAATCAAAGTTCTCTACCGAATCGGTTGATAGAAGTTTTGAATACTGGCACAGCATCCCATCGTGGGAGGGGCCGCGCCCGATAGCTATAATAACTGATAGCAATGGGGCCCATTACTGCTGCTAGATACTAACCGCAGAAACTGTGCCCGTGGCTGGCAGTAAACCCTGACTATCGGGTGAGGCCCCTACGGCAATGGGAATACCCAGTGCTTGTCCGCATGCGGCGCGAGCAACATGTTGGGTATGAGCTGTGACTCACCGTGGACCAATGGTATAAAATATACTCTCAGAGTGAGCTTTGTCATTTTCAGACATTTCACAGCATTGCCGCTTCTTCCCTCTACGCACCATAGGTATGATAATTCAGAACGGAGGCATTGACATGTTGTATCGGCACCTTTTATAACAACGTGGAGTATCTCCTAGAGTGATTAAAGCCTGGACATACGGAACTCATGGAAATTCCCTTGAGAATTCTCAAGAGATTCTCGTGGGAATGGGAATACAAAAACATTCCTATAAGAAGCCTGATCCCTTCCCCTGGCGGCGGTAGCACCTGGGTCGTCCGTAGGACGTCGGACCGCCAGCTAACCGATGGCCGTTAGTCAGCCATTTTCCATCGGGAGGCCCAAAAATCTACGCGAACAATTCGGCGGCTGGCACAAAATTTTACTGGCAAAAGCCGGTGGCCTGTCATTTGCTTTCAAAGCCCATTGTTTCTCAATACTAAACTATACAGCCTAGTCTAGAGTAAATATATATATTTAAGTTATTATTTAAAATAGTAGTATAAATTAGCGCAAGACTAGGGGTATTTTGAACATTTTAATTATGTATCGGTGTTACATCCAATCCTTGCAATTCCTTTCCCCCTATGTTTATGCATACACATATTTAGGCTTAACAGCTAGTTCTTAATATTTTCAATACACCTAAAAATTCGATGTTCCAGTCTATTAATCTTTGGATGTACACGGTTTCTGCATAGGTGGTTCAGTTTTAAATTTTTTTATGTCTAAAGCCACGTAGACGTCAAATCAATATATGCGAAAACTACTCCCCAATAAAAAAACAAAGGTGGAAATATATTGCGGACGTAAATTCAAACTGCACCTACACGTCAAGATATGTTTACTTCGTTGTCAGTCAAGCACTGTCTGTGGTACTAAGTGCATAATAAAAAATTCGGCCTATAAAACTATTAGGGACGATATGCCAATGAAATGCACGCTATGCCGTTCTCGATACACTAATCCTAAGACGTGGTCTTAGCCTAAGCTAAGGTCCCTATATGACCCATGTACTAAGCCTAGGTTGCTGCCTCCGAGCGTCCCGCTCTAAGCTAATTTTTCTAACGTTATAATGTCCGGGTCCCTAAATGTGACATGAGCCAATAATTACAATCTTGAGCACTATATAAACCATATCGGAATCTGAACACCCGAGCAGAGACAGAGAGCTACGGATTAAAATAGTGTATAGATATTAAATTAAGCCGTGTTTGTTGGTAAGTGCATATAATTCAGAAGTAGATACGGAGATTTTTTTAACTTTAAGTACGGATTGTTTGCATTGATACTGTCAAATAAGTAAACTATTTCACATTTATTTAACGTATTATTTATCATTAATTATTATGTCAACAAAATCGAAGTTCAGTCAAATTTAAATAGGAATATGGAAAATAGTACAAAATCATTAAAAGGCACGTCGCCAACCAAAATGTCACGCAATAAGCTTATCAATGAATCGCCATTAAGAAGGTGTCTCAACGCTGGAGATGGCGCAGATTCCTATTAATATTTTGCGTAGATACGAATAGGTTGGTATATAATTTTCCCAAAATGCTTAAAACTAATGCGGTGTTCACATTATAATGTGCTCAACGTTTAGAACCTATCAGGCACACTGTCGACGCACTTATACACCCCAATGTTTTTTTATAAAATTTTTCAAAGCTGGCTAGCTAGGAGTATTGCCACTGCTGGACAGTGTCAACCACACCGTGTCTTCTTGCAGTTTTGTCGACAGTGCGCGGCATTATTTCGTCAAAAATCATATCTCCTAGATACAAATATCAAGAATTTAGACAAAAAACTACACAGAATAGTTGACTAATAAACCGCATTAGCTACGGGCGATGTCATTTATAGTTAATTTGCGCCAAATTGGTTGCTAAGGGTGTGTACGACACTGTAGAGAAAAAATGTAGTAGTTAGGGGTGTGTCGTACGCCCTCGGCAACTGATTTCTCCTGGTTGACAACTGGGTGTCACCCTGACTGTTTATATGGTAGGGTCGCTACTACAGGGTATAAAAGTTCCAACAGCGGGGACATTATAACGTGAATACCGCATAAACTGAATTTGTGTCATTTTAAAAAAAGAGATAACGTGCAATATACAAGCGACAAACATCCGACTTACATATAGGTAGGTACTGTAAGGAAGCATAAAATTAGGACAACACAGAAAAATTGCTATTAACCTGGAATGTTGACCCTGGATATGCCTACGGCGAGGGATTTTGATCTTTTATGATAACTATTTGACGGGGATGCTGTATTGTTGATTCGTAATTGCACTAAGTTTTAAGCCAGGTAACTAACTTCTGCCGTGATAGATAAACACCCGCGGTAGCCTTTGGGTAAACATGCAGTATAGATTCGCACATTTGTGACAACGTAAACTTGCAATGCGATGCATTCGTCGAGTTTGCTGTACAGCGTGAGCTTGACCAATCATTGGTGTTTACACGCTTCGTGACGTTCCCTAAGGAACATAGCAATAGCTCTTAGATAGCGCATTAGCTAAGGCACTAGGCTCGTACCCAAACTATCCAGGTTGAATCAGCTGGGTAGGAAAATTCTAATGCACATTAATTCATGCAGAAAATGTTAACCAAATTCCAGACTATCGCTTCCTTTAAATTTTTCCCGACAGAATCACACATTTGTAACAACGCACGTTGTAAATGCAATGCACTAGTCGAGTTTGTCGTACGTCGTCCGTTAAGGCGTGCGTTGCTGTTTGCACACTTAGCGAGGTTAACACCGAAAAACAGCTAATATAGCGTAGCGGCTAACACACAAGGCACGTACCCAAACGATCCAGGTTCAAACCGCCGGTAGAGCAAAAGTTTGTTCCACATACAAAATGCACATTAATTGAGGTAGAAAGTGGCAACTATTTAAATCAAAATCAATAGTTGCCAAGTTGAACAACAGCTGACATAGCGTAGTGGCTAAAACACAAGGCACGTACCCAAACTATCCAGGTTCAAACCGCCGGTTGGGCAAAAGTTTGTTCAACATACGTAATGCACATTAATTGAGGCAGAAAGTGGCAACTATTTAAATCAAAATCAGTAGTTGCCAAGTTTAGCGCACAGCATGTTACAATTCAGCAAATCTATTATAGCTAATAATGCTATTTTCATGTTCTGTGCATTGGAGTCTTTAACTGCCTTTTAGGTGCAGTATGACAAAATATAATTAACTACTATCTAATAGAACAACTTGACGGTCATCATTTGACCCAAGCCTAACAAAAACTAAAAATAAACCAATATTCTCAGGCTTATTACCCAGCCAAAGAAAAAGTATTAGAATGTTATTTACTCACATTGTTGTGCATCAACATAAGGTGCATTGCTTAAAACCAGGAAAAACCAAAATATCGCATAAAACAGATCCATTGTGTACAGGAATCTATTAATGCTAAGAAAGTGAAATTAGGCTGATAATGCAATAGTGAACAGCAATCGTTGTATTGTAGCTACCAAAGCTTTATTTACATATTTCACATAATGCTTGACTAATAAAGATACTTAAGAGTAATAATAACAATCACACATGTTATAAACTACAAGCTGAGTAAGACAAAGATTTCGCTTTTAAGTCGAGCCGAAGACGCAAGATATGGCACACCTATCCGGATATACTCATTAGTTTTCCCAACGAATGTTGGGGCTTTATTGCACTGAATTTCAGGGATCTTTGGACCAACTCCACAATTTGTCCAATGTCGCATTCAGGGGCTAGAGGTTATAACGTTTTAGAAAAAAGAACTGCTTAGAGCGGCGTGTCCGGGGGACGGCAGCCCCCCGATTAAGTCTTAAGGCGTGTTGCTCAAATTTTGATCAAAGTTTGAAAGCATCGTTTTTGCATTTTTGGTGAGTTTGAATGTATGAACACTGTTCAAAATTTTCAAGGATATTCTTGTAGCCAATCACCGACAAGATTCATTACTTGAAAAAGTTTGACCTCAAATTTTGTTCTCAAATTTTGAAATATCGCAATTTTTCGTCAAAAATTACCGTCAAATTTTGATCAAAATTTGATAAAATTTTGAGCTCAAATTTTTAGCTCAAAATTTGAGCAAAAAGTTTGAGCGTGTGAACACGCCTTTAGGCTTACTGCATGCGTGGCTTATATAGGGACCTTAGTTTACACTAAGACTAAAGGCTTAGTATATTGAGAACGGCATAGCATGCATTTCACTTGCGCCCCTAACAGTCACATAGGCCCACAGTTTTATCGAAAAGAACGATGGTGATCGTTATATAATTTTGCCGCAATGATATAGTCCCAAATATAGCTTTTTCCTGCTTTTGGATGTGTCGAAGCTGAAGACTGCGGCATCAACGGTCCACCAAATAAATTTCCATTCTTTTCTGAATTATATCTTGTGGAAACTTACTAAATTGAAAATAATTATTACGTAGCTAGGATTATGATCTGTAATTCTTTTTTTTTTGTTTCTTCTCTTTGTGTCTTTAAATGTCATTCATTATGCGTTAGGCTAATTTGTAGTTATAACTTACATGCCTGAATTAATTTGTGTATCGTACAATATTTGACAAACTCAAGCTGGCGCGTGGGATCGAACTCAGGACGTCCGGGGAATGTTGTGCACTCAAACTACTGAGCTATCTGGGAGCTGTTGCTCGCTATTCAAGGAACATCACAACGCGCCGAATGACCAAGCGTACATAATACAACAAACTCAGTAAAAACAACTACTCACGATGTGCGTTAGGTCTACCCAATGGACATGAAAGTATTACAATGCAAAACGTTGCGATGGAGGCAACAGCATATGGGTACACTCGCGTTAATATATGTATTTAGAACAAAGCACATTACTAAATAAAATTTATCAATTGACAGTTCAGCCGGACGCTCCGTTTGTCACGCAGAGCCTAGCTAAGCTCCCTGTATGTCACATTAAGACTAGCTAAGCTATAAAAATGTACCAAAGTAGTCTAGCTAAGCTATAGTTCACCCGAACTAGTTGAGTTGGACGAATGACATAATTTGGCTCTGCCGCACGCATCTTATCGTAAATGATACATTATTACATCGATATTAAATAATAATTTTCGGTTGTATATGAACCTATAGTTGCACGATGGTTTTTATTATCATAATGATGATGAGGTACGTTTTCGATATTTTAATTCAGATATATTTTAAGTTTGCAAAAGTATATATAATTCGTTTTAAGCCATTATACAAAAACATAGTTACAGTCGTATATTTACTTATGTAGTAAGCAACTATTTGTATATAATTGTACCGCCATGATGCCAAGATAGGAATGAAAAAATGACAGGAGCAGTATAGGCGACTGAAATCGAAAGGTACACTAACAACAGTGTAATAAATACCATGATTTCAGTAAAATATTCAACAACTAACTGATATCAACATGACCTTAATTGCAGGACCTACTTCCATCAGACAATTGCTTCAACAACGTAACATTTGTTGTGTATAAATCACTAAAATAAAATATACAGTTTCAATGGATATACCTGGTGCAGAAAAGCAAACATCCTGCAAGAAAAAATAAGTAGGATGTCAGTAGCACATAGGTGTCGGCAGAGTGTGGTATCCCCTTAAGGGTCGAATTCCTCCTTAAGTCAAATCTAGCTTACTGACGGCACCCCACCCTCCCGTCGCGCGCCATATGCTCGCTGAAAGTCTTATCAAAATTATAGTGAGAATTGGCACAAATAGAAATAAAATTGACAAAACATAGGGAATATTTGAAAAAAATTTATCGAAAATTGTCGAAAATTGAAAAAAAAACATTAGCAAAGTTTGGAAAATTCCTGGTTCTTTATATTTCAAATATTTACACTCGTCCGCCCTATCCCACGCCCCACCACCACCCCCACACCCCGAAAACCTCCCCATGGACCATCTAATCCCTCCCCTACGCCGAGATATTCTCTACAACTGCGCTCTAGTATGATTCGTTCTTGAAATTTACTTCTAATTATCATTTTTTATGTAATATTCGCTAAAGGCACTTATGCGGCGTTCACGTTATAATGTCCCCGCTGTTTGGAACTTTTGACCCCCTGTAGTCATGACCCGACCTTATAGATAGTCAGGGTGACACGAATACTGTAAATCAATTGCCGAGAGTGTACCACACACCCCTAGCTACTATATTTTTCCTTGATAGTGTCGCACACACCCTTAGCTACCAATTTGGCGCGAATTAACTATAACGGACACCGTCTGTACCTAATGCGGTTTATTAGTCAACCGTCCTGTGAAGTTTTTTCTAAATTTGCGATATTTGTATCTAGCCCATATGAACATTGCTCATATAATTCTGAACACTGTCAATAAAACTGCCAGAAGATACGGTGCGCCTTACTTTGTCGAGAAGTTGTAATACGCGTAACTAGCTACCTTTGAAAAAATTTATTAAAAACATGAGTGTGTCTAAGATACCCTGTTGTCAACAGTGTGCCTGACACTGTGTGGTGTACATATGTTCCAAACGTTGGGGACATTATAACGTGAACGCCGTATTAGGGACTATAAGAACCAACGTAATTAATTTTTATATTGGAATATTTGCAACACTATTATAACCATCGTCTGCATCATAATCTTCCTCGTCGTCATCGGCATGCTCAACATCGATATCGTACTAAAATTATCATTTACAGTTTTACCATAAAGCATCATGTGGAATAGAATTATAGTACTAGTTACAGTTTTGCCAAATTATATATATAAAAACCTAATTAAGATTGCACAATCTGGCATTCGCGTCAGAAACTGATTCTCTATCGTCTTAGAACCTTGTTTGAAACTACATTTTGGCATAATTGAGCCATTTTGTATTTAGAAATTTATACCACTTGCATTTTTTCCCAAAATTCACTTAAATTGACACGAAATGTGGAGCATTACGTTATGTTTGTCCAATGTACTTCAACAATTTTGACAACATTTTTTCTACCAATAAATATGAAATAGTCACAGTTAGTTCGACCTTATATACCCTCAGCAATATGTCCTTTTTTGGGCAATGCGAATGTTTGTTATTTAACAATTTTGACAACATTTTTTCTAGCAATAAATATGAAATAGTCACAGTTAGTTCGACCTTATATACCCTCAATAATATGTCCTTTTTTGGGCATTGCGAAAGTTTGTTATTTAACAATTTTGACATTTTTTCTAGCAATAAACAATAAATATAAAATAGTCACAGTTAGTTCGACCTTATATACCCTCAGCAATATGTCCTTTTTTGGGCATTGCGAATGTTTGTTATTTAACACTTTTGACAACATTTTTCTAGCAATAAATATGAAATAGTCACAGTTAGTTCGACCTTATATACCCTCAATAATATGTCCTTTTTTGGGCATTGCGAAAGTTTGTTATTTAAAAATTTTGACATTTTTTGTAGCAATGAATATAAAATAGTCACAGTTAGTTCGACCTTATATACCCTCAGCAATATGTCCTTTTTTGGGCATTGCGAATGTTTGTTATTTAACAATTTTGACAACATTTTTTTCTAGCAATAAATATGAAACAGTCACAGTTAGTTCTACCTTATATACCCTCAATAATATGTCCTTTTTTGGGCATTGCGAAAGTTTGTTATTTAACAATTTTGACATTTTTGATAGAAATAAATATAAAAATAGTTGTCACAGTTAGTTCGACCTTATATACCCTCAGCAATATGTCCTTTTTTGGGCATTGCGAATGTTTGTTATTTAACACTTTTGACAACATTTTTCTAGCAATAAATATGAAATAGTCACAGTTAGTTCGACCTTATATACCCTCAATAATATGTCCTTTTTTGGGCATTGCGAAAGTTTGTTATTTAAAAATTTCGACATTTTTTTGTAGCAATGAATATAAAATAGTCACAGTTAGTTCGACCTTATATACCCTCAGCAATATGTCCTTTTTTGGGCATTGCGAAAGTTTGTTATTTAACAATTTTGACATTTTTTCTAGCAATAAATATAAAATAGTCACAGTTAGTTCGAGCTTATATACCCTCAGCAATATGTCCTTTTTGGGCATTGCGAATGTTTGTTATTTAACAATGTTGACAACATTTTTTCTAGCAATAAATATGAAACAGTCACAGTTAGTTCTACCTTATATACCTTCAATAATATGTCCTTTTTGGGCATTGCGAAAGTTTGTTATTTAACAATTTTGACATTTTTGCTAGCAATAAATATAAAATAGTCACAGTTAGTTCGACCTTATATACCCTCAGCAATATGTCCTTTTTTGGGCATTGCGAATGTTTGTTATTTAACAATGTTGACAACATTTTTTCTAGCAATAAATATGAAACAGTCACAGTTAGTTCTACCTTATATACCCTCAATAATATGTCCTTTTTGGGCATTGCGAAAGTTTGTTATTTAACAATTTTGACATTTTTGCTAGCAATAAATATAAAATAGTCACAGTTAGTTCGACCTTATATACCCTCAGCAATATGTCCTTTTTTGGGCATTGCGAATGTTTGTTATTTAACAATGTTGACAACATTTTTTCTAGCAATAAATATGAAACAGTCACAGTTAGTTCTACCTTATATACCTTCAATAATATGTCCTTTTTGGGCATTGCGAAAGTTTGTTATTTAACAATTTTGACATTTTTGCTAGCAATAAATATAAAATAGTCACAGTTAGTTCGACCTTATATACCCTCAGCAATATGTCCTTTTTTGGGCATTGCGAATGTTTGTTATTTAACAATTTTGACAATATTTTTCTAGCAATAAATATGAAACAGTCACAGTTAGTTCTACCTTATATACCCTCAGCAATATGTCTTTTTTGGACATTGCGAAAGTTTGTTATTTAACAATTTTGACATTTTTTCTACCAATAAATATAAAATAGTCACAGTTAGTTCGACCTTATATACCCTCAGCAATATGTCTTTTTTTGGGCATTGCGAATGTTTGTTATTTAACAATTTTGACATTTTTTCTACCAATAAATATAAAATAGTCACAGTTAGTTCGACCTTATATACCCTCAATAATATGTCCTTTTTTGGGCATTGCGAAAGTTTGTTATTTAAAAATTTTGACATTTTTTTGTAGCAATGAATATAAAATAGTCACAGTTAGTTCGACCTTATATACCCTCAGCAATATGTCCTTTTTTGGGCATTGCGAATGTTTGTTATTTAACAATTTTGACAACATTTTTTCTAGCAATAAATATGAAACAGTCACAGTTAGTTCTACCTTATATACCCTCAATAATATGTCCTTTTTTGGGCATTGCGAAAGTTTGTTATTTAACAATTTTGACATTTTTGCTAGCAATAAATATAAAATAGTCACAGTTAGTTCGACCTTATATACCCTCAGCAATATGTCCTTTTTTGGGCATTGCGAATGTTTGTTATTTAACACTTTTGACAACATTTTTCTAGCAATAAATATGAAATAGTCACAGTTATTTCGACCTTATATACCCTCAATAATATGTCCTTTTTGGGCATTGCGAAAGTTTGTTATTTAAAAATTTCGACATTTTTTGTAGCAATGAATATAAAATAGTCA
>JASANE010022685.1:0-64309 GCA_030248225.1 Trileptium ribeirensis | reverse complement strand
CCTCCTCTTCTGACGCTAAATTTATCCAGTTCTTTGCCCCACAGCTACCACCTCCAGCCCCCGTTTAGCAACACTTGGGAAACTTTTGGCAGTAATCACATTTTTTTGCAAAAATCGGAGAAAATTTGGAAAATAGGTTAATATGGAATACCGGCTTAGAAAATGTTTGGGGTCCAAACACATAAATGAACCCATAACCAAATTTTTGGGCAGTCCTCACCTCCAAGACCAATAGTTTTGCATCAGTGCAGGTCATATTGTAGTTCCTGCACAAGTTTCTTACAAAATGACAAATTTATGACAGGTTGGTTGAAAACCATAGTTCGGTCGCCGCTACTGCGTTAGTATGATGTGTTTGAACAAAGCACGATAAATTAGGTATACAAAATTGGAACCATGTCAACTTTAGGGGCCGAAGTATAATGCATGCTATGCAGTTCTCGATATACTAAGCCTAAGCCTTAGCCTTAGCATAAGCTAAGATCTCTAATTGACCCACGTACTAAGCCTAAGCCTAAGTCGGGGGGTTGCCGCCCCCCGAATCCCCTCTAAGATGTTCTTTTTTCTAACGTTAACGTCCGGCCCCTAAAGTTGACATGGGCCCAAGTTAATGCTTTGTGGCGGGACTAGAAGCCCACTATAGTCTTTAATCTCTTATTATTTGGTTCAGCCAATTGTGAATGCACCTTTAAAATCAAACTCACGACAACACATACAAAATGTGGAATATTGTTCATTTGATATTTTAATTGCTAAGGTACACTTATTTGTTTTGAATCCTGTTTCATATTTTCCAAATTAACTGCGTTTTCCATCTAACGGTCACAATATTGCAGTTAATTATCGTTGGGTTGAAAGTAATGCGTAACACCAAGCATTATTTTGCTCGCCGGTGCTCGTTACTTTGAAGTGCTTGACAGGAGCACCATGATTACGTATGCAAAATTGCCCACAGCTGAATTTTAGTGACAGTGGCCAGAAGCCTACGATAGTCTCATTTTGTTGGGCTCATCCACTGGAGAATGCATCTTCAAAATTCAATTTTCACGACTGCGCTTAGATTCAAATATTGTTAATTTTATACTTTAATTATTATATGTATTTTTATATTTTATCACATTTTTCCAATCGAAATGCTATATATATTGAATCAAACGGTCATATAGTAGCGTTTAGTATTTGAAGAAAAGCTTTTTTACTTTTCATTAATGTCGGAGCTTTTTGGGTTTGTTGGGGCTTCTCGTCTTTACTTGGCCGTTCGGTTCGTGCTTACGCGACGCTCCGACCCCCAAGGCTCAGTGGATCACATTAACCGTATCGGCTCGGATCAAAAGGTATTATGTTATTACGCTTTTGAATTCGATCAATACCCGTGCGCGTTATACAGTTTATTTATACTAATACGATGCCGGAGCGCAAAAGAGCAAGATTTACACCGAAACAGTTGTGAACGATCGCGTAAGATCTCCACGGATTTTATTTTCAAACATGTAACCAACTCGTTCCGCTCTCGGTTTGTACCAGCGCTCCCGCATACTTTGTAAATAATACCAAAGATATGGCACCAGTCCTATTCCAATACCCTTGTGGAATCTTTAACGAGTTACTATAAATACATACATAAATAAAAAGGTACGCAATACGACATAATCGTCGAAACCGTAGTACCGTGTAAGCATTCTTCGAACTCCAGAGCTATAAAACCATCACGTTCACGCACTTTGGGATAACACCGATTTGTTAATTTACGTATTACTCTAGAAATTACGCGAGGATTTCTATGCATTTCCAACCACTCTTGTTACAAACCATGGTTACGGCTTTACACAACGCGAAAGGGCGCGCAAAGTACAATCGGCATTAGAAACCAAAAAGGAAAGCAAAATCGACCGGCGACGTAGACAATTTTCAATGGTAACGCCATTTACTAGTTAACTCATTTTCAAACTAACACAAAAAATCTCCATAAAACCATACTAAAACACTAATAATTACAGATTATTCAAACGACGCACTCCCTACCAAAACTCTTCCACCACTACTCATACTGAAACTAATCAATGATAATAAGTCACATGACAATACAAGAAAGTCCCTTCAAGAACTTTCTAGAAGGAAATTTATTAAATTAATAATAATAGTAAATTTAAAATGATTGGGGTTGGGGAAGGGTAGTAGTATGGGAGATGGAGGGGGAATTGAAGGGTGAAATTTTATATGTTGAAGGGGTGGGATAGAGGTATTGGTATTGGGAATTTGGCAAAGATAAGTTAAGTTTTAGGGGAATGGTAGAGGTTTGAAAAATGTAAAAATAGGAGAAAAATGAGAATTTTGGAAAATAGAAGTTTAAAGGAAATAAAAAGCAGGAGAAAGGGGTGGGGTAGATATAATGTGAGTGGGGATAAGGGGTAAAGGATATAAAAATTTGGGAAAAGTTGGTAGGGTTCTGGGGAAATATGAGATATTTGAAAAATAAAAAAGTGAAAATTTAGAAAAAGAAATTTTATAGAAAAAGGGAAGGGTGTAGGTTATATATGGGGTTGGTTTAGTAGAGGGAAAAAGGATATAAAAGATGGTAGTTTTTGGTGGGGTATTGGGGAAATTAGGGGTATTAGAAGAAATTAGGAAAAAGGGGGAAAATGGTGATTTTGGGAAAGGAGAAATTTATGGGAAGAAGTAGGAGGGGAAAGGGAAATTTATATATTTTAGTATATGTCGTGAGGGGAAGAGGATATTGAATTTTGCAGGGTTTTGGTTAGGTATTGGGATAGAGGGTAGTTTGAATTTTAATTGAAAAATGAGAAAAATGGATTTTGGGTAGGATTTTGGTTTTGGGTGAAAGAAAAGGGTGGGTGAGGTATATATTATAGGAAAACGGGTAGAGAGGAGGAAAAAGTGTGTTTTGGGGGATTTGGGGATACTTAGTTTAGGTTAGGGAATAGTAGGGTTATTTAGGGGGATTTTTTATATAAGTAATAAGTAATACTATAGTTAATTTTAATTAAGTCAAGAAAATACATAGCTAGGGTTATAATATATATTACGTATATACAGATATATATAGATTGGGCTTAGGCTTAGTCTAAGGCTCAGGCTTAGTCTAAGACTTAGGCTTTAATCTAACATTTATATATATTGCAACGTAAATTATAACAACTTATAATTAAAAAGGATGTTGATCGCGAATTTGGCTCACTACAGCTCCGAGGATGTTGTGGGAGAAACGGCGGCGCCACTGAAACTCGATCAAAGTACGGTGGAACAATGTGTCGGGTATGCCTTGTCGACGCCTCATGAAGTTCTTAAGGGTTCCCCAGAGGCCATCGATGTTCTGGGTGTGGGCATGGACGTTGTCTGGGTTAACGAACTGGTGGTTGTGATGATTGACCGTTGCATGAAGATATGGCTGCGGATGGGGTAAGCGGCGGAGACCTTGGACATTAAGTTTGGTAACTGTCCGTGATGACGCGTGTGCCGGGCCGTATATGTTGCTGGATAAGAGGTATGATGGTCGCAGCGGTACGATTAGCAACCGAAAACAAAAGGCAGTTGCCAGTTTGACGCTCGATCATGCCGACGACCCATCCATGTTTCCTTCTGGGCATGCCGCGGTTATATTTTTGCCGAAAGAACATGCATTCGTCCACCTCAACATCAAGGCCTGGCCCTCCGAGTACAGTGTTTTGGCAGTGTTGGTTATCGTAGGTTACAGCAATGTCACGATAGTAGTTATACCAATTCGTTGCTGTGTCTGATGCAATGTTAGCCTGCTGCATTATTGAAATTAGCCTGAAAGTTAAGAAATATATTTTGAATATGGTAACATTTTATATCGTTGAAGTCGCCTTGTGGAGCTCAGTAGTCCGAAAATGGTTTTTCAGCCATAACTAGCTAAAGAGTGAAAATATCATGATAAATAAGGCACGCTTGAATTTGTCTCGTCATTCTGCGTGTATCTATGCTACTTATGTCTATTTTGCTCATAAAAAATTTTTCTCGATTTTTCAACGTACCGGGTCCCCCTTAGTACTGAGGGCAAAATTAGAAAAATTTCAAAGTTGTTGCAATATGGTCAAATTTGGTACCGTTGAACTCGCCTCGTCGAGCTGAGTCGAATGGTACCAAAATCATCGCTGTACGACGATTCCCTCATTTTCCCCCCCAACCCAAGGAGTGCCGACTTACATATACTGTCGTTCACGGGTAGTAATCTCGTGTCTAATGTTAACATTACTGACTGTGCTATCTCAGATCATAGCCTAGTGACAGTTGTCCTGAACTGCCGCATCAGCGTAAAAGTACGAACTGTTGACATTCATTCTCGAAACTGTGCCTCTTTTAATGAAGACCATTTTCGACAAAGTTTGCCGCTGATTTCTCGACCGGCGAACGGTACACATTATGACCGTACAAACTAGTTTTATGATACACTATCGTCTATTGTTGATGCTCTTGTCCCCATAAAGACAAAAACTGTGCGCGACCGTCCTGAATGTCCCTGGTTTGACACTGAATGCCGCGTATCAAAATCGGGAATTAATGTTGGGAAAGCAATAACGTCTGTGGCGTCGACACCCAAGCCAACAGAACAGCAGTCAGTACATCAGCTGTAAGCGGAGGTACCGTGAACTCTGTCAGCGCAAACTAAACAAGCTCTGGAAAAAGCAACTTATTGAAGTTGCCAACTCTAGGAAATGGGCTGTCATAAACACCTTGCTGAATTGCAAGAGCCAGACAACTTTATCGGCTGATCGAGTTGTATATTTTGCAGCATATTTCGCTGACAAAATCGCTGCAATCCGATGTACATTCCCACTCAAAGAATTGGCTCTGCAACATCCTATTTCTTAGAACCGTCCGCAACTCCTGTTACTGTAGATCAAGTGGTTCGATTTATAGCTCATGCAACATAAAACTGCTGTGACCTGGATGCACTATCTCCTTCCATAACAAAACAGTTTGTTGATATACTCGGGTATCCCATCACGGCTCTAATTAACGAATCATTTACATCGCTGTCAATGCATCTTCGCGAGAAGATGGCCATTGTCCATCATCGTCTCAAAAAACCTAGTGCAGACAATAACGACATGAGCAACTTTCGGCCAGTTTCAAATTTGTCTTACATGTGAAAGCTCATCGAGGGTGTAGTCCTACATCAGTTCAATTGTCATCTGGATAAGAACAACCTGATTCCTACGTATCAGTCTGGTTACCGTAGTGATCATTCGAGTGAGACAGCACCGATCAAGATCTATAGCGAAGTGCAAAGCGCATTTCATCGCGGGCAAATGACTGTGCTTGTGAGTCTAGAGTTGTCAGCAACATTTGACACTATCGACCATACCATTATAATGGAGCGATTGTCCGTTATTCGAGTTTCTCCGAAGTCACTTGAATGGTTCAAGTCCTATTTGACAGCACGTTGTCAACGTGTGCAAATAGGCAAATCACTATTGAAATCGAGATACCTTGTCAGTGGCGTACCACAGGATAGTGTTATTGGTCCCACACTCTTGAACATGGCAATCGCTCATGTTGCTGAAATTATCGCCGAAGTGTGGTTTTCTGCTCATTGCAATGCTGACGCTATTCAAATTACCGACATTTTGACGCCGATGAGCATAACCATGTTGTCGAGTCTGCAGAAACTGATGTTGTCGTTACGGTACTAGTTGTACAACAATAAACTCAAACTAAACGAGTCTAAAATTGGACTCATTTACTTCTCCCGTCGCCATTTCCCTGGCGTACCACTACAATTGAACGATATCACCATTCACACTTCATCGAACCTCAAAATACTCGGTGTTGAGCTGGACAGCAGACTCAGCTTTGCTAAACACATGACTGAATTGTCAAGTTCGTGCACTTGGCAACTCCGCGAGATTGGTCGGATTCGTCAACGTTTAGATGTCGAAACAGCGAAAAGCATCGTACGGGTCTTTGTAATGTCCCGGGTCGACTACTGCAACGCATTGTACTGCGGCTTGCCCACAACAAATCTAAAACCCGTCCGTCCTTTACTACATATAGCGGCCAGAATTGTTTCTGGTACGCGACGCTGCGAACACATAAGTGATTTGCTGCATGAGCTATACTGGTTGACGCTTGACCAGCGAATTGGATACAAAGTGTTCCTGCTGGTTCACAAAGCTCTGACGTCTAACAGCCTTGCATACATTGCTGAAATGTTTCACCTATCAACGGCAGCTCGTTTAGCCAATGAAAGAGTATTACGCGTTGATGTCACACGGTATAACAGTTTCTGGTTCATTGGCCTGTCGTCATGGAACAGATTGCCACCTAGGCTTCGCGACGGTGCTTTAAACGTTGCTGAAATTAAGTCTAAGTTAAAGGCGTTTTTGTTTCTGCAGGTCTTACTTTCATAATCTCAAAAATTATCGTATTGTTATTAATTATTATATCGTATCCAGCGTTTTGCAAGGCAATCAACGAAAAGGGCGCTTTATAAATGCCTTATTATTATTATTATTATTACATATAGTGCAACGCTTGAGGCAATAGCAGATTTTAGGAAGACATAACGGTTATAGCTTTTATAACCATTATTGATACCTTCGTCCCCCGTCGGACTGATCGTAATAAACGAAGTTCTGGCTTGAGAGGTAGTCTTGGATTATTTGTCAGACCAGTCGTCAATTCGGAGGAGATTCAGCCTCACATAGGAGGAGGCCAGAACGATTATGAAATAGAATAGCTAGGGATTACAACTATAGCAAATTTGATGCATGCAGCCGATGCTTGAACAATGCCAATGACTTCGCGTTGACTATCGAAAGGAAGGCTGTTCCAGACGCAAGCCATGCGATGTGCGAAAAAGTTCTGACTTAACTCTAAGCGAGGGATGTGCCGAGTTTCCAACTTTATGTTGTGACTACGAGTGATTTGACACCCTTGTGTAAAAAATTTGGCGATATCCAAGTCCACTCCTCCATGACAAATCTTATAGACCAAAATAAGGTCGTTTCGAAGACGACGAGTTTGGAGCGTTTGCAAACCAAAGTATCTTAGCCTGTCGTATTATTCCCAATGCCTCACTGTAGTATGCAATTTCGGGTTCAAGGCATAGTATCCGTTCTATCATAATAATAGTCCGTTTCAAATACGGCATCATACATTTACACCATACTCTACGTGAGGCCGTGCAAGCGAACGATACGAGGCAATGCTGCGAGAACTTTAAACTACGATAAACCATCACACCCAGGTCTACCTCCTGTTCTGCAATATGAAGAATATTACCAGCCAGTGAATATGCAACTCTAAGATTATCGAAACCGCAAAGCATCATATGGCTCTTCTCACTGTTCATAGTCATAGACCAGTCAAGACAAAAACGAGATAGACCATTAAGGTCCAATTGCATAGATTAGAAACAGACATCGGCATTTGCTTTAATATACGACGAGCAAGACGAATGTTATCTGCAAATTTGTAAACAGCGCCAGATACATACTCGTCTGTCATTGACAAAAATCAAAAATAGCAAAGGTCCAAGCAGGGTTTTTTCAAAAATTGTACTGTTCAAAAATTTGGTCATTTATAACCGTGAGTGTTCATTTTTAAGGATGACAGGTCTATTTTACAACTAGCTATGACCGCTTAGATATGCTCTTAAACGTAACCAAACTAGCATATATTACATAGGTATATGTGGGTGTATTACTTAAGCTATGTACATGCATAACTTAAGTGTTTGGTGTACTGGTTTATATATATATATACTTATGAATAATAGCTTATAATCATTACGAATCATATAGTCTTAAACATTGCAAACAAAATTCGGTTTCGAACGATGGTTTTGGTGGAGTTAAATCTTTCTATTCATTTGTATGGTCATTTTTAAAATTTGGTGTTCATTTATAAGAAATTGTGTTCAAAAGAACATGTTTTTGACCAAAAAACCTTGGGTCCAAGCACTCACCCCACGGAGACACCGCTAGTTACTGCCGACCAACTAGAGTTATAATTGTTCACACTGGCGTACTGCCGCGGCTGCATAAGTAACTGCGAATTTAAAAGGTTGCCGCTCACACCGTATAGTTAAATCTTGAAGATCAGACCCTCATGATTTACTTTGTCGAATGCTTTGCAAAAATCTATAAGCGACGTCAATCCAATCTCCTTTAATCGAGACAATTCGTAGCGAAGTCTAAATAGTCTAGAAGTTGCGTAGTGGCCGATCTTTTTGCTACAAATCTATGCTGTGATGAGTATATCAGACCATTTTGGTCAAGTTATGCGACCAATTTATCGCGTATAATAAGCTCTAACACCTTGCTAACAGCAGGAGTCAGACTGATCGGGCGGTAGTTAGTACCGCTACAGCAGTCACCGTTACTTTTGTATATGGATATTACCTTGGTATTTCTGCATCTAATATTGTGGTTGACGATATAATATTTGGTGTACAAGCTAGAAGTGTAAATTGTGACGTTTCTAATATTGAAAATATATCCAGAGATGCTGTCAATTACCAAAGAACTTGCGACAACTCAGAAAGATCACTCATATCGCCATTTTGCTAAACGCTCAAAGTATAGTAAACAAGTTATATACATATTTTGCATTGAACAATTGAAAATAATAATTGTCCCCAAAGCGTTGCCATCACAGAGTCATGATGGTGCTGTGAAAATATATATACAAGACACTGAAATCAGGCTAAAAAATTAAACGATGTTTCGCTGTAATCGTTCATCGTGTGGGCCGGAGTTCTCCTCTACATTCGCAACGACCTGCACCCAAGACTTACCGAAATCGACATTTTTCATCACACCTGAATTTATGTGTGCATCGGTCCCACTTATATATATAAAATGACGAACACCTCGTTGCGTGTTGCGATCGTGCTGAATCAAACACTACCGAAATGAAGAACAGTCTGTTCAATTTCGTCAAATATAGGGGGCACTACACATTTTTATCATATTCTGCTTCTCGGAGACTGCGATTATAAAGAATTCGACTGGGAACAGTACAAATGGCCCGCGAAATGTGAAGACTTTATGCATTCCGGCATGTCCTCTCCAACAGGGTAGGCGCCAAAAACACATTGGATCTCGTTTTTACAAATGAAGAACATATCATCGCTACCTCGACTCTGGCCTCGGTCGTAGTGACCATTGCGCTGTAACGTCTGATGTCCACTGCTACACAGAACACAGCAACTCTACAGTATTAAAACGCAGGTATAACAACACAAACTGGACTTCCTTAAACACTGACATTCGATCAAATGTCGGTGTCTAACATGCCAACTTCTGACACAGTTAATATATATGGACACACATACGCGACAGATTGAAAACTGTCATCTGAAAACATTCCTCTTTGTCCGCCTCGTAAAAAACAGACAAACCAATCTGGAATGACGCTGGCATAAAGCGTGCCGTAGCCACTCAACGTACACAACTTAGGGCGTATCAACGAAATGACATTCCCGCAAAGTATCTTCGTTATCACGCCACATAAATCATCACGCCGAATCTATCCGAGCCGAATGGTCGTTTGAACGCTGGATCGCAGATAACATCAAAGACGATAAAAAGTCATTCTGCAATTACGCCAAACTCAACCATAACACTAAACCATCAATAGGTCCACTTCATCGCGCTGACGGCATCTCTACCGTATCCTTCAACGAGGTCAACGTAGACGAAGCATTGAAATTTCAAAACCTGAACGCCTCACGAGGTATTGATAAAATTCTAAATCTCGCCTTTGTCAAATGTGGTGACAGCTAGACAACATCCCTTCAATCAGTCAATGACAAGCTCTATAGTTCCAAAACACTGGCGCTACGCCAACGTTACTGGTATCTTTAAAAAGGGTGGTTGATCACTGCCCTAAAATTATCGCTCTATCAGGCTGAACGGTTCTGTTGGAAAGCTCGTGGAATCAGTTATGCATGAGTAAACTTAAGCTGCGCCCCTTACCATCCTTTTTTGACAAAAGCGATTGCTATTCAGCTCACTGAACAGAAATTTTATTTTTGCCTTAAAGAACAGAAATTAATCCGTTCCATATTCCATACATTACAATTTGAAAATGTTCGGGAACACATTGGTGTTAAAGTACAGGGGCCTAATTGCATTCGCTAATGGCGTTATAGAACAGAAAAAAATCGAAATTGGATACGGCTAATGCAATCCGAGTTTTGTTCGCTGACAACATTTTGTATATGGTGTCAAAAGAGGATGGTTGGGGGCGCATCTTAAGTTTATGGTTCAAACATTACGCAATGTATACACTATGATCAAATTCCAATACAACCAAGCAAAACAAAAGATTAACTCAGTAATTTACAGTGTGAAACGTAATTGGGACGCATAATTATCTGCAAACAGTGTCCCTGACCACTGATCGGAAAATTATAGTATTGTGACCCACGTGAGTTCTCAGTTAATGTTAGCAAATTGCATAGATTTACCTAAAATACAGTCCGGAAAAAGTCGATAACTTCTGAATTAACTTTGTATACCCAATTGTTTATTACAATATACTCTATACATACATTAATAATACATATAAACATGTACTTTCATATTCAGGATCAATGACACCGATTGGCAACTTTGATTAAACACAACCACTTTGTTTCACCGATTGTACGAACTGAGGCCCGAACCTCACGGTGCAAGCCTTTGAATAAACTTTTAATCTGGAACCCAAAACCTAGAAACTTCTGTAAAGCCGAGCTCCTATAGTTAAGGGCTAGAAATTCTTGAAATACAAAATTTCGCTCTCTAACATAAACTTAAATTTTTTCGTTAAAGAATCCTTTTTTTATGAAATTCCCCGAATTCCTATCTCACAACGAATTTCGGAAAACCCGACAGAAATACACTTACATTTTCGCTAATGTAAGTGTAATATTTAAGGCACCCAGGGCCTACACTCAAATCCTATAGGTAATCAAAACTATAGCCCTGGCACACAAATTTTAAAAATTTATATTATTTTAAACTCTCTTAATCGTAATAATTCCAAGAATTAATAAAATTCTTATTGCCAGAAATGACGAAGGGGATGAGGGCCGAAACTTCTTAACGGGAGAACAGATAAGGTCAAATTTGGTTTAGATGATCCATAGTGTGTTTTATGCCCTTTGGTGCTAAAATCACGCTACCTCCAAATCATTCCCCCTGTTTATTTTTCCTAGTTTATTTTGGTATTTTAACGATTTGGATCTACACATTAGTGACGTTTCAATTTTCAAAACAACAAACTAATACGAATTTATACTCACTCATTGACATGATATACACATGTTACCCTAACGCTACTCATATTAAATGCATGAAGCTTCAATAGCTATACACTAATAGATATAAACAACACACAGTGCACACGATACATATAATAAACAACAATAGATGACGCAACCGCGAAATGCCTGAATGATTCGGTAATTACACGATAATAAATATAACCACACATTACACATTATTCATACAATACACAACAACAGATGACGCAACTGTAAGATTTCCCACACGTGTTTTCTCACCATACAACTAGATATGTGTAAGCGAAGCTATTGTAATACAAGGATTAAAATTGAAGCCTTATCTAATAAAGCGTTACAGTATATATATATACCTTCTATTATTATATTCCAGAACCATATAAATCAATAATGGCAAGGTTCCTACAGAATAACATGTAACAAACGTATGTGTAGTAAAAGGAGGCTATTGGAAACAGAGCGAATGTGTTTATTCTACGCTCCGTGCGTTAGCACATTCATTTTTGGCGCAGTATACGCAAGGATGTATAGTGGAACCCATTTTTTGCTCTGCGGGTCCAAAAACTGATATATTGATTGATAAAACATTATTTTGCTTCCTCATTTTCTTTAACGTTCCAGAAAGGCAATAATGCCATCACAATACATTAAGTTTAATATAAAATTATTTTTAACACATTTTAGATCCACTGTACCTACATTTCTTTCTTCATCTGTTTTGCTATATATATAGATTTCGAAGACCAGGTTCCGCATCCGGTTTAAATGGACGGTTCCGGTTATTCCCTGAGTTGAAGCTACAATGACATTTGCCGTCACCAACAACGTCCTCTAGGCGTACCAATTCGGCTTCCGCTATGGTTATTCATGCTAACTCCAGCTACTTTACTATGTCAATTGGATCATTTATGTTACCAATCAAGGAGACTTCGTCGACGTCATTTTTCTTGGTTTCAAAAAGCTTTCGATCAAGTTTCTCATCCGCACCTTATCGCGAAACTGAAATTATTTGGAATCGAAGGAAATCTCCGTTTGTGGATAACTTCATGTTTGCAGACGATACAAAAATACTTCGCAGAATAAACGATAAACACCCTCAACTCGATATTGACGACCTTTCCACCGACATCGATAATGCATCCGAGTGGGCTGTATTCACCTGGCCCCACGGTAGTGGGAGGCCTCAATGCTGATCACTCGTCGCCACTCGACAATCGTTGACTGTTTGACGTCGCCCGGTTTCGTGAGATCTTCCACGCGGTTGGATTCAGACGTCCAGGGGCGTTGCTTTAGCCTGTTACTTCGGGATCCTGTTGTCGGACATCCACAGGATATGGCCGAGCCACCGCAAACGGTCCCTCCTCAGCAGTGTCGACATCATGACCAACTCTTCGACGAAGGTCTTCATTCCTGATGTGATCGAATTTTGTTACGCCTAGAATCCGGCGTCGACAGAAGTTCTCGAACGTGTTGATGTGCTACTGAGTAGCTGACTTCACTGTCCATGTTCCGCAGGCGTAGAACAGAATCGGTCGAATGGCAGCATTATATATCTGAACTTTAGTGGGAACGGACACGTCTGCCGAGTTTTACACATGCTGTAGGCCCGCAAAGGCTGGCCTGGCACTGTGTATGCGGTTTTTAATCCCAGTATCGCAAGCCCCTGATGCCGTAAAAGTGTTGCCATGTAACAGAATTGTTCGACATGTTCCACACAGAACCCTTCAGCACGGTGTCTTGATGTCTCTCGATGCAACAAGTCGTTATCTTGGTCTTCTGGGAGCTGACGACCAGACCAATGCGCTTTGCAGCTGTGTCGACTCGATTGAGCACATCTTGTAGTTCGCTGACTGACGATACGGCTATGGCTATGTCGTCGGCATAAGCGGCACCTGTGAACTTCATGCCATTTGCGTCGAAAATAACACCGTCGTCATTAGCCAGGGCGGTCTCCATCACGCATGCAATTGCGTAGTTGAAGAGGATGGGGGACAAGATTGAGCATGACCTCAAAGCGTTCAGGTAACGTGTCATTTATTAGCCACGGCAGTAAGATGGTTCAAGCAGCGACTTGTTTAGGGATACGATCTTGCCCGGCACGTCGTCCGTCTCCAAGATCTTGTACAGCGATTCTAGGTGAACTGGTCTCCGATATTCATGAAGATTCTGGAGCACGATCCTCATGCTCAGTATCTGGTCGATTGGGCAGTGGGCCGATCCAAATGCGTTTGCCTTCATTTTGGTGGCAAAAATCCCAATCATACACGCTATTGACGGCACTGACATTCCTTCTGTCCCAAGTGAAAAAGATATTGGTGTCCGAATATGCTGCTCATTATAATGCTCGGATCACTGCGCCGACGTGGTCAAATCAACACAGAAAACGGCGTCATTAAACGTTCTTCCCAATTCATAAACAAAGCTATCTTTCTTCCTCTATATACCTCTATGGTAAGATCACGAGTTGAATACGCAAGCTATGCTTGGTTTCTTCATTATGCCTGAGACGTTAATCTTCTCGAAGGAGTACAAAGGCGCGCGACTAAACTTGTACTGGCCATCCGTCAACAACGATTGGAATACCTGAAACTTCAGACATTACAAACGAGACGACTATGTGCTAATATGATTGTCATCTATAGTCAACCGTCCTTGAAAAAAAATCGACCAAAACTTCCTTGAAAAAAATCCGCTAATACTACAAATTTGAGGTGGTGCAGAGCTCAATGACGCACGGGAGTTTGGCAAAACATGTTTCAGGTTACCATATCTGCCTGGACTTCAATATATGACCGCAAGCAACAATAAAAGTTCCCCCTTGAAAAATAAGTATTTTTCTATCGTCGAAAAAATATATGAATAGGTGTTAAAAATATGTTTCTCACAAATAGCCAATTGCATCCAAAAGTCAAACTAATACATGTCACAAAGGAAGGGAAGGCCCTTTGTGCGGCTGCATCACAAAGCAGTTGGTAAGATTGTCTGATAAGTTGAAAAAAGACATTCTTTTTCAAGGCAGAAATTTTGCTGAAATCATCCTCGAAAAAAAATAGTTTTTTTCAAGGAACAAATTTTTTTTCAAAGCCCGTCCATTTTTTTCCGTCGACGAAAAAAATTTAGCATGTTGCTCCATTTGATATACATATATATGCTGAAAAAATTATATTTCAGGTATTTTATGAACGCTAATTGAATGCTGTAATCGTAATGGAAAAGAGTAGCAAAAAATTGTGGACCCAACGAGCCCTTGATACAGCCTACAATGAATGGCAAGCTGGAGCTAAAATTACTCAAGTCGCTGCTAAATATCATCTATCAACCACAACACTTTACAACTACAAGTCTCGAAAGGATGGTACAAAACTCTGGCAAGGATCACATGGTCTACTAGCGATGTCAACCGAACACGAAGCTGAACTGGCGAGTCTGTTGCGCATCTTGGCGCGTTCTGGTTTTCCATTCACACCGAGTGAAATCTCTCTGACCGTGCAAGAATGGATAAAAATGAAGCCAAATGAACGTTCAGTCAAACGATGGGAAACTAACAATCAACTGCCTGGCGAGAAATGGGTTAGAAATTTTATGAGGCGGCAAAATTTGGTGGCTCGACGTGGCACTGCCATTCACACCGTTCGGAAATCAGTGACCGAAGACCCATTTGTCATCTATGGGTTTTTTGAACTAATGGCTGAGGAAGTTGAACGCCTCGGACTCCAAGATAAGCCCTGCGCCGTATGGAATTGCGACGAAACGGGTTTCAGTCTCGATCCGCATAAATGCAAAGTGGTCGGCGTTCGCGGTGAGAAGCTCCTTCGCATCACCCCGGGCGCAGGCCGCGACAATATCACTGTTCTTGCGGCAACTTCAGCAGCCGGTGAAGCCTTGGACCCCTTAATTGTTTTCCAAGGCGCGAAATTACAGACACAATGGAAAGGCGACACCGCTGAATGTCCGAAGATGAGTTACGCAGTGACTAGCAATGGTTGGATGACTACGGAGGTCTTTGAAGACTGGTTCGAGAACCAAGTGCTTCCTAAAATAGGTGAACGGCCTGCCATCTTAGTTTACGACGGACACGTGACTCATCTTGGAGTCCATGTGCTGGAACTGGCAATGGACAACGAAATTTCTCTGGTCAAGTTGCCCGCCCATTGCACTGATGTCCAACAACCATTGGACGTTACTTGTTTTGCCCCACTCAAATTCAAATGGGACCGGCATATGCATGATTATGTGGCTAAAACTGGAGCAAAGACGGCGATCTCCAAAGCCTTGTTTAGCACTCTGCTGTCATCAGTCTGGCGGGAAGGCCTCACTGAAGCCAACATTAAGCGCGGATTTTCGGAAACCGGCGTGTATCCCGTGGACGCCAGAAAATATAACGTGTCACGCCTCAATAAGCACAAATTACGAATGTACAATGAATGGCTTACCGATGGGAAGCCCTACACGGAGAATGGAGACCCTGATCTCAGCAAGTACATGCCGGTACATGACCAAAACAGGTTGGTGTAGTTTATTCGCTCTAATTTGTAGTAGCGGTGCGTCGACGCTTTGCTGAGTGAATGTGGAATACAGCGTTCGGTAGTAAATCCGCCAGAAAAGCAATATTTTTTCCTGGAGGTGTCATTTTTTTTCAAACATTTTTCGTCCTCGAAAAAAAATATTTAAAATAGTTTTATGGTCTCTTTGAATTTTTTTCGAATGCTTCGCTCTAAGTGATAGCCTTTACCAAGCTTGGCTGTTTACTGCTACTGAGTTTTCTATATTATGGAGGTGTTACAATAAACTTTATGCATATCTTGCATAAAATATTTTTTTTCAAGGGATGTCGAGTATATAAGATGGGCAAAAATTTCGTCGACCTTCCACTCTCGTTTCTTTGAAGTCATCGCTGACGAACGAACTCGCCGTCAAAATCCCATAAATTTGCGTCCCAAACACACCTCACATCTTGACTGCTCTCGGTGCGCCTTCGCCTATCGGGCCGTTGCTTTCTGGAACAGTCTCAAACGAGATGTCGTCGAAGCCAAATCGCTAGTTAATTTTATGAAACGGCTCCATGACTCTGGACGGCTACCATCCCTCTGACAGTATCTCTGGGTGGCCCGTGTGTATTTTGCAAAAAAAATCTCATCCGGAACAACTCCGAATCAATGAATCATGATATCAATGTTTGCAAGCCGAACAACGGCTTTTGCTCTTTCACATGAAACCACCATCATTACAAGTTACCAATATATGTGCGAGGAAGAGCATATCTGGTGAGTTATCTTTCCACTGCGCATTAAAAATAATTGACTGGAGCGATCGATTGAACAAAATACACATCGCTTTTGATATCACTGATCTGGTTTTAAACAAAAAAATATTTATGCCGCCAATACCGGGGGTGCGTTTGGCTGAACACGACCGAGACCGTCGAAAACCTCTTCTATGGTAATCTGCAAATTTTTGATCCGTTGATTTGTTTTTGGAAATGCCTCTAGTGGAGCAAAATTTTCGAAATTTAACACGGAAACAGGAATCTGTTAAGTATTTCGCAGTATTGTTCAGGATTTTGGGCCTATGTTCCGTCTGCCCTCATCAACGGTGCATTCGTGGGTCTTAAAGTCTGTCGACACAGCATATTTGAAAAACGATTTGCGATCAACGTCTATATTATCCGCTAACTTCCTTTCGTACGATTTGATGGCTTCTTCAGCGTGGAACTCAGCAAGTAATGCTTTTTCTTGGTAATTAGTCTATGACATAGCCGTATCACGGCACTTAAATCGACGAAAGGCGTTATGTTTTTGCCTAATTGCTCGCTAAGCCTGACCATCTGCCCATATGGGTTTGCGACTCTGAGTTATGAATCTCAGCTTAACAAATAATCTTATGGTTTTGTGAAGCATGTTATACATATCTTACGACATTCCGAAACGACATCTATTCCACCTGCGATAGTCACATATTGACCCCCAAGGGGCTCGCATCCAGTCATGCTTCCTTCGGTACCGGTGATCAGGATGGAAACGCTAGATGATGTGTGGCACAGCAAAAACTGTACACAAACATGATTCGACGATATTAGTGGTGCCAGAGTACCAACATTGGAGATATTGCTGTCATCATTTGAGAAAATAAGATCTAGGATACTATCACCTCGTGTGACCTGCTCGACGTGTTGGACAAGACCAGCGGATAACAGAATGTCCATAAAGGCATCATGTCTAGTAGGCATCGAAAAATTTGCCCAATCAATATTGGGCGCATTGAAATCACCACATAGGCATATTGCCCGAAAGTCACCATAATCGCCAATGTGGCGTAGTAGACTATGGAGATTACAGTCATTTTCTGTGCATCGCGACAGAGACTGATAGAAACAGCCAGCCAATATTTTGCCACCAATTACTGGGACCTCACAAAATATAACGGCTTGGAATAACTCCTTACCATCCACCTTTGCTGTCACTGCCTTCAGCGCTGCCTTGGCTTGGATTAAAGCCCCGCCGCCGCGTCTTTCAGTACGGTCGCGTCTAAACAAACTATAGTTAGGAAGTGCCAATTCACTATCATCGTTCAAGCCATTTGCCCATATCTCAGTTATAAACACGATATCATAATCGTTCATAATTACGAAAAGTTCCAGCTCCTTGAGTTCATTAATTATCGATCTAGCGTTAATTAAAACACATTTAAAACCGTAATTTAGTAAACGATTTGTACCAGCAGTATTTAAATTATTGCAAGATGTATGTAAAAAGTTATCGTGATTATATGACAATGAAACGTTAACAGAATTAAGTTAAAACGAGTTAAAACTCAACGGATTGCTACCAAAAGTTCCCTTTGTTAGTTCGTTTCCGGAGCTGATCGCGTCGAAATGCTACGGTTGCCGTCCCCCGATCATAGTGCTCTCTTGTTCGCTCGTTTATTTCGCACCTCGTTAAAGAGCTTCACTTCAAGAACCGTTTGATCGGGGTTTATGTAGATTCCCCGCTATTTATGGCCTTCTGGCAAGCCACGAAGTTGAGCCCCACAAGACGTTACTGCGTTTATATTTTCCTCATTATTAAGAACTACTTTCAATAGCCTAGGCCTTTCGCCTTTTTTCCCAATCGAAAAATTGATATTACATTACCTGGCTAAGGTATTGTTATCGGAACGTAGTGTAACGTAGTGGAGATTGTGTGTTGCAGGGGTGAAAGCTTTTAAATTCAGTCTCTGTGTGTGTGATCGAGCATAACTCGGGAATGACTTAAAATTTTTTTCGTGATGTTGGGCTTATTCGAACCGACCCGATTTATTTCAAATGTTTTTCTGGTTGGTTTTATTGCATAGTAAAATGATAAATGCCGACGCACATTTAATGTTTTTCGATTAAGGCTCCGGTTCTGGAGTTATGGGGTTAGAGGTACGGGGCTATGGCGCCTCCCATAGTTGCTCGGCCCAAAATTTCTAATTTTATTGTGACGTCCTGGGAGGCCGATAACTTGCACTTGGTGGGTTTTCGGGCATTGGAAACATTACCGGTGTTAGTTTTGTTCTAACGTGTGCGGTATTGTGTAATATCCACATATAGCATATCGACGTATGCTATCGAGAGCTAATTGGCTGTGCACGCAAAAGGCGTAGGGGTACTTATGCTTTTCTATGTTCTGGAAACTCGATAGAGTTACTAGTTTATTACAAATAGAGGATCTTAGGAAAGGACTAGACGACTACATTTTTAATTGTTCATTGAAATTTATTAACAGAAATGTGTTCTAACTTAATTCTTATGTGGTAACAGGGCACGTTAAGCATAGACAAACTGTTTATATATAACTAACATTTTAATGATTTGGTTTTCTTTTCTATTTAATATAAAGGAATCCGAGAAAGGAATAATCAGGGTTTGTTGTATCTTTTGCGAATGTTAGCAGCGGAAAATGTTCTGTAGTAACAGTGTATCTTAAGAAACGAATATACATGTTCTATGAAATAACAGGAAAGACAACGCTGGGGATCTAAATTTTGATCAAAATTAAGGTTATCTGTCTTTGAAATTGATAATCAATGGAATTTTATTGTCGATTTGCATAGTCTAACGGGTTATTGAACTAGTATCATGATGTACAATAGTACAATGATTCAGAAATATTGCCTGAGTTGAGTTTTTGTGTTACAAATACTGTTTCATAGAACCTAACACTATTTTTTACATGTCTGAGATTTTCCAGATGAAATTGTTCGGTCTATCATTACTTAATAAATTAAGGCAATGTCTTCAACGGCGGACGTTGCTGCAGAAGTTGAATTCGAAATACCGTCATGGTACGTCATTTTGTTGTTTAATATCAAATCTACTCCAAAATTTAGGCAGATGCAGTTTTGATGTCATATATTTATAACTGTGCATCTCTTCCTAACTTGAGGCTCACGATTTAAGGATGGCATATGGTATAAAGCGATCGGCCCAGTGATTTCATCTCAGACGACCATGGGATAGTAGCGAGAGCCACAGTCATTCTGGTTGTCACAGCTAGAGAAAGAGGACGTATTGGGTTTTACTTTTATCTAATGTAGTAAAATGATTTTAGTATTTTATATGTTATAATATTGACACTCAGCTGTTATGGATTGTGTAGCCGGTTCTGTTTGAGAAAGAAGACTAATATTTTTACTGTCTTTGAATCTTAGCAACGTATTGCTTATTATGAGTACATTTTAGGTCCAATTTTACCTTCTTCTATGCTGATAACATTTGCTTGCATGTATATGCACTAATTTCAGGGCTGGCCGGCCACCAAATGGAATGCACTTAGACGTTCTGAAAAACGACAGATTAATTCAGGTATATACGTAATGGATTATAAAATAAATGAACATTATGACAAAAGATTTGTATTTGGCAAAGATGTGCAGATAAAAATTCTTACCCGGATATTACACACGGCTTCTAAGATATTGAAATATATTTGAACCAGGAATGATGTATACAAATTATGTTTATAATTGTTATTTCCATCAGCCCAGGATGGAATTTTATAGTTCAATTTGGCGCTTGGCGTATTTATTAGCTACTGGTCATAACAGCAATATATATATATTGGCTTGAAAGAAAACACATGTTTTCTCCAAAATTTAGGTGCTTTTTGTGTATTTCATCACCCACCCTCCTTGGTAGTGAAGGTCGCTAAAGAAAAAGGAAAACTATATGACTGGTTTTTTCGGGTTTTAACCATGAAAATATAATTTACAGCGTAGCGCAACCGCGTCACAGGGTAAACGATCAGTAACGGTAATTTTGACACACTAAACAAAACCATCGCAAATCAACATGCAAAAAACGCAACTTTTTTCCGCGAAATTTTCGTTAAATAAAAAGTGACGTTCCCTAAAAAACAAGTTGAAAAGAAAAATCAAAATTCTTACACGTAGACCTAAACTTACACGGTCGATAACAAACAAATAACACTGTTTTGCATATTTCGCTCTTTGCAATGTACGCAAAAGCTATTGTTACAACTGCAAGCAGTTAGTGACGAGAAATTTACTAAAATTCACAAATAAGCAGTAATGAATCAGTAACGAAAGCAGTAAGTATATATAGCAGAAGGAAAACTATATTTTAAAACCAATAGAATTTGTCATACAATATTTGCACCGCAATTCAACTGATTTTGTGCCTTTGTCATACAATATTTGCACCGCAATTCAACTGAATTTGTGCCTTTGCTTCAAGAGATACTCCAAATACAACTATATATACTTCGAATTCAACTCGGTGTAACTAAATAATTTTCACCACAATTCAACATTGCATTATATTCCATCGCAACGCATTGTTCCAACTTCCTTTCAAATAGTGTTGTTAAATAAAAATGATAAAACAATAATAAAATATTGTTAAAAATAAAATGACTGCTTGCTGATGACCCATTAAAGTATGCTATTTGCTCGTTGCCCTGATTCACACGTACTCGCTCGTATAAAGGCAGTCATCTCTGGCTATTTTACGCAATTGAGTTAATTAATAACACGAGTTCTACGAAACAGAAAAAACGAAGAAAACAAATAAACAACTTATGTCGCTGTTGTACCGGGTTACACGTTATCAGATCCACCAACAATATACTTCTTATATGCTTTATGAAAAGTTATCACACGCTGTTCTTGTGGAAATTTGTATCGATCCCGTTGCGCCATCAACGCACGCGCTGTGTCAGCGGTCTGCTCAACCAATTCTATATCTAATGACTTGCTTAAAATAAAATGAGTGTCAATGATTTCAATGTCGTCCCTGGATGGCCAGATGTAAACTTTACTGCCTTCAACCGTCTCCTTATCTTCGCGCAAAAACATCAATTTATACTCTAACATTCCGAATGTTTCAGCGCATTTTTTCATTGATCCGAAATCATGAGCGCGAGTTTTCCACGCTTCCACCATAAGTCGTACTGTTTGTGTGTTATTGCAGGGCTTAACGACCGGACGGTAGTAATAATAACGTTTAGAATTTTGGGACATTATTATTATTAGCAGCACAGTATATTTATTCTGAAAATAATTTAAAAGTGATAAAGGGCGCGGATTATCCGTCATTTAGTCGGATAGTCCGCGTCCTTTTTTTTGAAGATCCACTTCCTTTTTTTCACCGAACGCTGTTGTCTTCCTTTTTATTTGTGAACGACAAAACAGATTTTTTCGTCAAAAAAATCGGAGTTGTAAATACCATTTATCAGTATTTTAGACGTTAGATTTTATCTGCGTTAATATTTAGCAACATTTCTTGTATTGTTTTGCCTTACGAGATCTTTGTCATGACAAATACATGCACATGAGGTAACTTTAAAAAACGTTGGTATGTTATCGTATTCATAGCAAAAATTCGGGAAAGTACGTTTTGAACTTTTTTCTCCAACTGAAATACTTAAAAATTCAGTTACATAAGGTAACTGCCAGAAACCGCTAATACGTATTTTAGAATTTCAAAATCGTCATTTGGGCGAGTTGCGACCGAATAATGGCCATCCGATTTTTTTAGGGCTAGTATGTCAAACTTTTTTGTTAGCGAACCCTACTATATGCCTCGTACACACGGTCGCCGGCTATTTTTGTGTGGGGGGCATGAAAAATTGAAAGTCGACGGCGCAGAGTTCGAACCCGGCGCCACGGCACTGTGTGGGTCAGCTTTCTTCACCTATTTTTTATGACACGAAAACATGCCGATGTGTAATAAAAATTATCTCCGTGCCACATACACGGTATATTTTGTATTGTTATTTTAATTTTTTTCTAATTTGGAATGAAACAAGGGTGGAGTGGAACTAAATTTGGAAAGGCAGAAGAAATCTAGGGTGGGGCAGGACAAATGTGGGAAATTTGTCCCCTAAATGTGATACAACTATCGGAAAATCGATCGCGTCATTCCACACGTATATATAGTGGAGTTTGACATGAGTGTCACACTCTTTTTCAAGGATTTAGGAACTGCTGTTATTGAATCGGAATGAGCGGACCTTTTTCCAGTGGACAAATCGTGAAAATTCCTGTTATGTCTGTCTGTGTCAGTCGTGACTTATCTTATCGTAGATGGATTTCGGTAAAGTTTTTCTATAGCGAAAGTGATGACGATGTGCTGTATACCTGAACACAAACGGTTCCTACTCCATCGTCCGTGTTAAAATGGCAAAATCAAGTGTTTGAGGGTTCTTTGCCAGATCTGGTCATTCGGTACTAGTGTTTTGCAGCCTATCTCTCACAAGACAGACTTCGCTTCGAGGAGACCACCAGAATCAACGTATCGAGATTTTGCAGAGCAACATTATTTTGCGGGACCACGTCTTGGACTGCTGCGGGTCCAAGTATAGTTCGTCGACAAGTTGCCAAAAATATCGATTTTTTAAATTTTAGCATGTTATTGCGCGTTTTTGCCTTACAACGAGTGCCTTTTTTGTGTTATCAAGCACGCTGAATTTAATAGATTTGTTATCTAATGTTATACCTTTTCATGAGATTTTAAGGTCGATGAAGGCAAACACGATTTCCAAAATGTAGTCTGTTTTCATTTGCTTATTTTTGTATTGCGTGTGTGGCACCAAAAATGGTCTATGCTTTTTTCTGAACGCTAAGTACGATGTTTGATTATCTAGAGTCCAGCAGGTACATTTCATGCCTTTCCAGTGACTTTCAATAGGTTTAGGCTCGACGAACTTGATTAGAATGCAGGTTACATTCACTTTTTTGGTTATATTGTTTCCGTGATATTTGGAGCAAGGCACTTATATGGTTCTCAGTTCATTATTTGTGACTGTAAGGTCACGTTGAATCTATCATATTTTCTAGCGTGTTTAAAGTGGTATAAGTCCTACCGTCGGTGTACCCGGTTTACATAGATAAGTTTGCCTATGTCAGTTATTTGATTACGCGTTATTTTCTTCGCCAAGGATAAGCTAACATATATTAGGTTGTGTGCCTTAACTTCCATTGGACTAACAATATATACCTTCAGGGGTTCTAGAAGTCTTATGGTGGTATACCAAGCATCATACACAACGCATGCTGCCGTTGATTACACGTGGTGACAACTATATACGAAATGATGCTCGCTCCGCTTCACCCGCGCCCGCGAGATACTAGTTTTATTACAGTAAGATTTAGATTTCCAAAATATATTGATGATTTGGTCACGTTTTTTAAAATTAGGTCATGTATTTCAAGCGTACTCATATAATTCACTGTAATGTTTAAAGTCAGATCGCGGGCATTTTTGATTTGAGGCATTCTCATTTTTGGTGGCGGGGCCGGTTGGTACTCCCCATAAGTGACGAGCCAGTTGTCCCCGTAAACACGTGTTGCTGTCAGCGCTCACTGTTTAGTGCTGATGTAATGTTAAGCGACACATATTTTGTGAAACTTTATATGATCCTATTACAGTTAGCTGTTATGCGGCTGAAGAAGACGATGTGTTTTATTCGAAAAAGGTATATGTAATTTTTCAGCGCTTGGAACTATACAAGAAATCTAATTGGTACCCAGCGATAGTAAAGCATGATTGAGTGTCGTAATCTGCGAAATTTTGTGTTGAATTGTTAATATTACAAAATTAGCTTATATTATTCGCTGAAGGGCCTAATAGTTGAGCTAAACAAAACTTCTAGACGTGTGACAACGCTAAAATTAACGATCGTTACATGTATACGTATCATTTGAGCAGTTGTCACCGAAAGATGTTGAAGCATAACTCAGTGGGATAATCTGCGAAATTTTGTCCGGAATTGTTAGTATTACAAAATATTAACAATTAGCTTATGTAATTCGCCGATGGTCTTAATACTTGAGCTTAATAAAAATTCTAAATTTGTAGTAACATGTTCCGGTAAAATTAACGAGCATTATATATACGTATAGGTATCATTTGACCAATTATCGTTAAAAGATAGTAAAGCATGACTGAATGTCATAATTTATGAAATGTTGTCTTGGAATGTTAATATTACAAAATCTCTAAAATTAGCTTATATAAATCGCTGATGGCCCTACTGGTTGATCGTAACAAAGATTCTAAACATATAGTGACAGTTTCCACTAAAATTGACGATCATAATATATATATCATTTGACCATACTGTCATCAAAAGATGGTGAATCGCCGGATTCTCCAAATAGTGAAGGGGGCCCAGGTATGTCGACCTCTCCCAGGTTCTCATAGTTCATGCCTCCACGTACGCCATGTACGTACTTTTCTGTTCGACTATAAATTGCCAAATTTTGCTCTGATATAATAAAAATAAGCAAATATTTCAAATTTTTGGCTAAAAACCCCCAAACTTTTCTCACGCGGCTAAAATTCGGCTAAGTTTCCCCTTTTTATGTAAACACAATTACAATCAGTTGCTTAATTACACAGTTTTGAAGTTTTCTGGCAGGTACAGTTTAGTCTATGGTCCGCCAGTTCAACTATGGGATCCCCAAAA
The DNA here is from genome assembly GCA_030248225.1 of Trileptium ribeirensis. NCBI lineage: Eukaryota > Metazoa > Nematoda > Enoplea > Enoplida > Thoracostomopsidae > Trileptium > Trileptium ribeirensis. The sequence goes on along the minus strand of JASANE010022685.1, from coordinate 39,082 downwards.
GAACTGGGGAATCCCCACGAGTATTTTCCATTCTCATACTTCCTAACTTGGTGGACCTCTCAGGTACAATTATTTGGTAGTTTGGAAAAGCCAAAAGCATAACTGAGTATCACAGTCTACGCTTTTTGCCTTACATTGTTAATATCACAAAACGTTTAAAATTAGCTTTATTCGCTGATGGTGCTAATGGTTGGGCTTAACAAAAATTCTAAACTTGTAGCCACATGTTTGTTAAATGTAAAAAGGTCGTTCCATATAGACGTATCATTTGACCCTTTACTTGGTATGATTTTAGGTATAATAAAGTAGCATTGCTTTGATTATCGTTTATTCGTGCATATGTGAAAAGGCATATGACATAGGAACTATGATTTTTACAAGTAAGCAATATCCATGCGTCTTAAAATAAATAGTCGCAATGCAAATGACCAATTATATTTATTCTGGTTTTTCCGAACTTCCAAAATTATACCTAGGGGCATCCAGTTCGGAACCCCAGTTCATCGTGGCTCCCACAGCTAAACAGGGTGTCCGTAAAGTACTGTAATATCAGAAAACGTTAAAAAATGAGCGATTTAGCAACTGTTGGTAATTGTCACTACGTATAAATGAAAAGGAAACTTTAGCGATTTTTAGACTCGCAGGAAAAATTGGCTATTTTAGGCCTAAATGGGTAGAAATTTGCACATTTAAAGTCGGTCTGCGAAAAATTTAGTCATTTTTAGTGAATCAAATACCTGAGCTTTGGAAAGCCAAAATTTACCGGTGGGGCATGAACTGATGGAACCTTTCACATGCCGAAATACCTATCCCCTGTCCCTATTTGGAGCAGCCAAATATGTATCATGGTACAAATAAATTTTACCATTTTCATATATATACAGTGATATTTAACCGTACAGTGATATTTAACCATAAGAATCATGTTTCTGCATTTTTTTTGGTTCAGTGAACATATATTATACACAGTCGTATTGTTTTATGGTTCCATAGGCTGGGGTTTATACTAAATGGCCCCGGTTCTGGATGAGATAAAATATTAAGTAAGGCTTCACGAGTTTTTGTTAGTTAAATATTTAATTTTGATCACGATCAGACGTCTCCAAATAGACTAGCTTAAATGTGTAGACACAGTGGTAGCATCAGTCTAGACCAAAAAGTATAGTTTCCTCAGGAAATATCTGATCACCAATTCGCCGTGTTCTTCCTAATTTTGCAGGTATTTGCTAAGATATACTATATTTTGCAAAGATCGAATATATGAGAATACAAAAGTACATAAGTTCATTCTGCATTGTCATTTATAGCAAAAAATTATGTTTAGTTTGGAACGTTATCTTCTAACGAAGTATTAATTAACATCCAAAGTTCACGCTACTATCCTGTACACGGGTTCAGCGTAAATGCCAAAGCGTCAGTTAAAATATATAGCCGTTACGCCCAGTGTGATATAGAGCCAGGATTCCATAAATTATCGTGCCACAAATGCTATAAATATTCTCTCGCTGAGATATTGAACATGATGCAGAGCCAGACGAGGACCCAGATATCTACGGCACCCCAAGGGTGCATAACCCAGTATGATATTGTTACATACATGTTTGTTCAGCTCACATATTTTGCGGATGTTGATCACTGCATGGTACATGGCTGGCACAATTACATTTCATGCGTATTCTAGTATTTCTGTCTAGAGCTTCAGTAGACAGCGAATCTTAATATAACCTTGCATTAATTTCTCAATGATAAAATCATTCGCTTCTGCAGTTCGCGTGGTACTATTCTGTGGGTAACAGTAAAGTTCGCTACAAGTTTTCAAATAACGATTTGGCTCTAATCTCGTTAGTAACATTTTTGAACAAACCGGTGTGATGTTTGAGTGCGTCTAATATTTCCTTTAAACTTATATATAATCACCTAATCACAGCGCTGATTTGCGCAAAAGTGATTGTGGCATTTAAAAAATCAGTTATAGCTGTTTAGTGTTCATTACAGAAATTGTTGATAGACGAAAAGCGATGCTACTTCTTTGGAAGAAACCCTAAAATGTGCGACTTTACCATTGATCATGCATCATGCTCAAGAGTCCATGCAGTGCTTACATTTCACAGATATCTTAAGCGAGTATTTTTGATGGATTTGGGAAGCAGTATGTTTTAAAATGTTTATCATAACATTCTTAGAAGAGTGCGGTTGCACTGTTACACATACGACCAGCATGATTGTCGAGCATAGGCTTTTCCAGCAGATCCACTTTATTTCAATAATTTAAACTTCGATGAGGTCTAATATACATATAGTAAATCTAAGATATTAGGGAGTAACAGCAATTCCGGTTCCGGCGAAAATCGTGTTCCGGTTGCGGTTCCGGCTAAGGGCAAAAACCATACCGGGACCGGAATTCCGGTTTAAAAATTTTGTTTGAAATTTTCCATATTTTTGCTACATCTGTGGTCCAAACATATGTAATATATATATGAATACGATGATCAAGTTCCAATACAACCAAGCAAAAGAAAAGATTAACTCAATTTGCCGTGTGAAACGGAAGTAGGACACATAATTTCAGTAGGAAATTTTCATCTTAACCCTGCAGGAGTTTGTTAGCAAAACAAAGCCAACTCGATGCTTGTTATAGCTATTTAACACATTCAGAAGTCAAGGGACATGTTAGAATTAGACCTGTCCAACTCTGTAACAGAGTATGGATAATCAGAACGTAATGAAACGTAGTGGAGATGATGTTGTAGGGGTGAAATCTTTTAAATTCCGTCTCTTTGTGTGTGTGATCGGGCATAACTCGGGGACGGATTAACCGATTTTCATGACCTTGGGCTCCTTCGAACCGCATTATCGATTTACCGTGCACATGCCCGAGCGTTTTTTGATCTGTGGTCTGGTTCCGGGGTCATGGCTCTAACTCGGTAATAAAGTATGGATAATTTAGAAGTACTTAGCTGTAAGCTTGGCTAATATAAGCTACGTGAAGCACTAGCCAGTGCGTTTATAAACTTTGTAAATTAGTTTGCATTGAAGTAAAGTAATATATGTGCAACGCAGCCCGAAACTGAGTTCTTGGAAATGAACTGCATTTATTGAAACTATGCGGGCAGTATAACAGTTTATCTTATATATTGCATTCTGATCGGAAAGTTATCATTTTCACCTAACTGACGGGCATTGGTTGCCCAACGCTAGCCTAAACAGTGTCTCTGACCACTGATCAGAAAATTATAGTATATACACATTATTTTATCTTACAACCATATAAACCAATAATGTCAAGTTTCCTACAGAATAACATGAACAACCGTATGTGTAGAAAGTGATGTAACTGGAAACAGAGCGAAACTGTTTCTTCTACAGAGCGAGAGTGTTTATTCTACGCTCCATTCGTTATAAGCACATTCATTTTGACGCTATATACGCAAGGGTGTATAGTTTAAGACATTTTTTTGCTATGGTGGTCCAAAAACCGACATATTGATCGGTAAATAAATATTATTAGCTTCCTCAGTCTCTTTAAAGTTTCAGAAAGGCAATAATATCATCCTAATACATTACGTTTAATGTAAATGTTATTTTTAATACATTTTAAATCCAGTGTACCTTCATTTCTTTTTATCTGTTACTATATATAAGTTTCCAAGACCAGTTTCCGGATCCGGTTTAAATGGACGATTCCGGTTGCTGGTTTTGGTTCCGGTAAATTTCGGTTCCGGCTTATTCCCTAATATCGGATACGGTTTAAATGGACGGGTCCGGTTATTCCCTGATATATGGGAATAACCGGAACCGAAATTTACCGGAACCAGAACCAGCAACCGGAACCGTGCATTTAAACCGGATCCGGAACCTGGTCTTCGAAACCTATATATATATATAGTAAAACAGATGAAGGAAGAAATGCAGGTACACTGGATTTAAAATGTGTTAAAAATAACTTTTACATTAAACTTAATGTATTGTGATGGCATTATTGCCTTTCTGGAACTTTAAAGAGACTGAGGAAGCTAAATAATGTTTTTATCGATCAATATGTCTGTTTTGGTGCCCCAGAGCAAAAAATGTCTCCCGCTATACACCCTTGCGTATATTTTGTCAAATTGAATGTGTTTATTACGCATGGAGGGTAGAATAAGCATTTTCGCTCTATAGAAGAAACATTTTCGCTCTGTAGAAGAAACACTTTCGCAAATCTATATATATATAGTAAAACAGATGAAGGAAGAAATGCAGGTACGGTGGATTTAAAATGTGTTAAAAATAACTTTTACATTAAACTTAATGTATTGTGATGGCATTATTGCCTTTCTGGAACTTTAAAGAGACTGAGGAAGCTAAATAATGTTTTTATCGATCAAAATGTCTGTTTTTGGTGCCCCAGAGCAAAAATATCTCCCACTGTACACCCTTGCGTATATTTTGTCAAATTGAATGTGCTTATTACGCATGGAGCGTAGAATAAGCATTTTCGCTCTATAGAAGAAACATTTTCGCTTTGTAGAAGAAACACTTTCGCAAATGTTTCCAGTCGCCTCCCTTTACTACACATACGTGTGTTACATGTTATTCTGTAGAAAACTTGACATTATTGGTTTATATGGTTCTAAGATAAAATAATAGAAAATATTACTATAATTTTCTGATCAGTAGTCAGAGACACTGTTTTGGCTAACGTTTAGATGATAATGATGATAACTTTCTAACCACAATGCTATAAATGAGATCAACTGTTATACTGCTCGCACAGCTTCAATGAATACAGTTCATTGCCAACGACACAGTTTCTGGCTGCGTTGCAGATAACGCTAGTTTACTTCAATGTAGACTGATTTACTAAGTATGCAAGCGCACTGGCTTGTGCTTGACGCGATTTATGTTAGCCAAGCTTCCAGCTAAGTATTTCTACGTAATCCATACTGTGTTACCGAGTTGGACCGGCTTAATTCGAACATACCCCGCAAACTTCGGAAGCTGTAAAATAGCTGCAACAAGCATCGATCTGGCTTTGTTTTGTTAGCAAACTTCTGCAGGTTAAGATGAAAAATTCCAACTGAATTTATGTGCCCTACTTACGTTTCACATGGAAAATTGCTGGGTTAATCTTTTCTTTTGCTTGGTTGTATTGGAACTTGGTCATTGCGTACATAGTACATAATTTTTGGACCACAGATGAAGAAAAAATATGGAAAATTTCTTACAAAATATTTTAAACAGGAATTCCGGTTCCGGTATGGTTTTTGTCCTTTGCCGGAACACGATTTTCGACGGAACCGGAATTGCGGTTACTCCCTGATATATATAATTGAAATGGCTCGAGCGTAGTTTCCTCTGAGGCACTAGACGCAAAATCCTAAAACCTTCTTTTTGGTATGTCTGGTGTGACACATAACTCATCTTCGGGTGGGTGGATTTCGAAAAATAATTTTCGATAGCAAAACTAATGACTGTGCCGCTATATTAAAGATATATCTATTATATAGTATACCAAAGATAGAATTCCGTTATTAAATTTAGATTTCGAATCTCGATCATTTGCAATGCGACTGTCGTAGTGTACGCAGAACCTATTTTTGTTCTTTAATTTTCTCAAGGAAAATAATACTATGATAGAAAGCATTGTAGCTACTTTTTATTTTTGTAGACATTTTTTCTAGATGGTGTGTATTGCAGCTATTGTGCGCCATTACCAAAACTTCTAGTTTTTAATGTGAAGGAAACGTGCCTATTTGATATGTAATCTTCTTTTTAAATGCCTGTGATTTCAATAGGTTAACGTTATATATATCAACCGCGATATCATAAAATGGGCCATTTCCTGTTAGCATGTTTTGACCGAGACCTTTGCAAAAGGGGGTACATTTGGAAGTTCGCGGCCCGACTTATTTGATTTGATGATCATTCAATTATACTGCATTTTATAGCACCATTGATCTGCCATTGAGGGATATAAAACACAATTTTTCTCCATCTGCTGGCCTTGGATAATGGGGCCCCAAATAACAGTTATCAGAAAGTGGCAAAAGGCATGGATGTCTGTGCTCTCCATTCGCTGAAAATTCTGCCGTTCCGAAATGGGGGCGCCCGATTTTGCCAAGGGAAAACGGTTAAAAATCGTGTCAGAAACACTGCCGAAACGCTTTTGATGGAGAGAAAAAGCAATTTTGAAGCAAGTTTTAACAAAATTTGTGAAATTTTTGACTTCTGAACGGAATTTTAGTACAAATTTTGATCTAATTTTATGTGCTTTGGACCGATTGGAAAGAAAAACAAATTTTCCAAGAGGTGGTAAACCGGGGGAGCCCAAAATTTTGTCAGGGGGCATGAACAGGGGCACCTGTTCTGAACCAGGGGGAACCTAAAAATGCCAGCCCCCAATTTGCAGAGCCCAGGATAGGTGTTGTAATGCCCTCATCTCGTAGAAATGTAGGTTTTATAATATATAGTATTTTACCACAATGTTGGAGAATCGTCGTTTCTAAAAATAATATATTAGTAAAAAATACTTTTCCCTCGGATAGTCGTACTGTGGTTTTCCAACAAATTTTTATTATCACATGTTTACATGCATCCCACCGAGCAGGACAAATCCGACAACTGAACAATTAGATGCAGACGCGCATAAAAGAATGTGGAACTCATTATGTGGTTGTTAATCCCTGTGACTATCTTTGAAAACTATCAAATCTAAGCGCCTGGCAGTATTGCGCTCTTTACTTTTTATTTTCACCAAAAATGAGTAATTAGCGTCCCCCCGAGCAGAAGGAAAATCAAAATGTATAGCATAATTTTGCCATATTGTTGTTACTTGACTATCATTTGCTGAAATATTACATTATGCCGCAAATTTTCCTCAGTTGCTTACTCAGAGAAGCTTTCTTCTCACCGCTAAGGGGTGTATCACTGCAGCAAAATTTTCAGAATTCCTAGAAAATGATAAAATACGCTTTTTATAGAAACTATAGTGCTTAAGATGTATTTCTTCCCTAAAATTTTCCCGCTGTGTTAGTAATATATGTTTTGTCGTTTCACATCAAAATTTCCTACCCCCGCCCAAATACGTAGCATCCAAACCAATGTGATTCACACTCCGATATACCAGTATAGCGGTAATTGAGGTATTTTTACGTTCTTACCTTCGACCATACTTAGTAGTACCTGACAAAAACAAAATTTTTTATTTTTATGCGATTAAAAATGTACATCCTCGAGTACATATGTACCCGCACCATCAAGCAATTTTTCAACCCTCCCTGGAAGCTCCGATTAAGGAAGTTTTTCTCTTTTGGCACCAATCATGCTTAATAGTGCCTAGAATAAACATATATTTTTACTTTCGCGCGACTTACAACTTTGTACCGCCACGCCCGAGGGTAACGTTCAAGCCGCACCAATATCTTACAATTAGACTCGCGTGCGATTGGCAATTTTTTGTGATAAGCCCGCATGCGAAGAATTATTTGGAACAGTAAACGTTTATTTATAGCAATAGGTTTGGAACAGTAAACGTTTATTTATAGCAATAGGATATGGTATGAAATAAACTTATATCACAGCCCATAAAAATATATCTAATTCGAGCGGTTTTGTTATCTCAAAAATTATAGATATCGAGGAACAGAGATGGTTAACTTCTTGTTTTGTAGCCCTTACTGCGGGCATCATCGTATAACATACGAAAAGCGGAAACAAAATCGTTTTAGCACACTATTACGGAATAAGCATCGCTGCAAAGGTGCTCAATGGTATGGTTAATGGTGATATAGCATAGTTACAGTTGAAAATCATTTATAAACATAGGGTAATTAGTAAAAGCTTAGGCATTTTTCTGCCAAATTATGTTTGTTTCGTCTCTTTGTAAGTACTTTTTAATTTTTGCCACTCAAAACAGCGTTTTTTTACATATTTATAGAAAAGGACCCATATATTTAGCAACGACAGTAAAAATTGTGATTTTATAGCTTAAAAGTCACAGTTTTTTCAGATTTTGGTGTTTTGAGTGCAAATTTGTGTACTGTCACTTACAGTTATACCAAGAGACCATAAATGGTTTTGGTAGGAACAGTTGCTTTTAATAGCGATATAGTGACCACAAACAGTCAAAGTTGTGATTTTAGGACCTAAACGTTTCATTTTGTTTCAGTGATTTCTGGTGTTTTGGAAGCAAAGTTATGTATCCTGCGCTTCGTAAATAGATATCAAGAAGTGAAAAATAATTTTGTGCGGTGGGAACTTTGCTTTGCTTACGATATATGATATTTTAGGGCCTAAAATACCAGTTTAAACAATTTTGGTTTTTGGGCGGAAATTTTTATGTATTATAACGTGTGAACCATGACTTTGGTGGACCATATAATAGTTACAAATCCTGAAAATTGTATTTTGGGTCTAAAGTTCCTGTGCAAATTTCCTGCTTTTACATCTTATTCGAGAAAAGTAAACACTACCAGTAGCTTTCAGATTACAACCTATGCTAAGTATATATTAAGTACAAAACTTAAAAGGGCAGTTGCATGGGTTTTACAAAATTGTTTAGGGTCATTTCAACGACTGAATGCGTGATGTAACTAATTTATTATTAATCATATTTGAAAAATATAATGAAAAAATCAACAGTTGTTGACTTATAACCTACTCAAGCTTCATTTTAGAGACTAGATCCATGATGGTTAAAATAGTTGTTACACGGATCAAATTTGTCATTCAATCGATAAATGGTTCGCAGCAGTGTTTTACTCACAGGCTGGTCCACGATTATCTTAGGGACCGAACTATGGCTTAAAAGTATTTTTCCAATATACTTAAAGCTAAATTTATCAAATGCATTTTTACGACAACCTTGCTACACATGTCCCAACAATGCGAAATTATAATGCAATATTGACCCAGTATTTTTCCAATATTACAACATATTTGATAAAGACCATTTCTTCCGACAGGAATTTCGTTTTCAATGCCCATTAACGGTATTTTTTCTGTGGTAAATAGATTATAATAAAACAATGGATATCAAATCATTAAAAGTCAGTTAAAAGATTGCAGAAGTTGGTTTTTACTCGTGCACGACCAAAGTCAGTAAAGCTTGTTACTCGTCGTACAGTTACTTCAGTTAGGTACAGTGGTGTCAAGCGCGTTACATTAAATAGCCCTGATGAATATTTTAGCACACGGAACGTTCATTGGCAAAGTCCGTCTCGAAAGTCGAAAACCCGAACAGCTTCTTCCTGATCAAAAGTTCAGCTTTGGTGCTTCCTCACGTGCATATATACTTCGGTAAAGGTCAATAAGGAACGATTATGTTCTATATAAAAAATTTCCTACGTATTTGCGTTTCATGCATCTTATAAAAAATATGCAGTAATAAATTGTTTAGGTTTCACACAATGTGGTTCAGTTCAAACGTAGTATATTAGCAAAGCACAGTGTTTGATGTTTATTAAAATTTTCTACAATATTTCATTCAAATTGTGAATAATAACTATTATTGTATCGCGGGAAGTTGTTGATAATGACTATAGTCACGAACTCTCTACGATCCCTCTCGAAGCCTTGTAGTTATTAAGGCAATTGTGATGATTGAATTCGAGTGGAACAAGAATTTTCAATTTTCGCTGTGGAGGGGGGTTGAGGAGGTCCTGTCTGTGTGTGTCTGTCGCACCTGGATCTCGATAACTGTTGGACCGATTTTGATGCACGATAGTTCATTCGAACCGCAATGGTCGATTTAGGTGTAGTGACGGAGCCCGATTTTTGAATTTTTTCCGTGGAAAAGTTTGGGGGCAAAATGACGTCATTTTGGCCCATTTTTCGGGCACCCCCTCCAGTTTTTGCGACTTTTCTCAATAAGTAAACGAGGTATCCGCAAACTAATAGGCCTATTCCATGTAGCTTTACCAGGGTTTTCCAATAATATATAACCAGTTTTTCAACTACTTCCCAATCTGGAGTCTATAAGCTTATAGTTGCCGCCAAATTTCATATTTGGTGAAAAGTCGTGGGAAATCCACCTAAATGTGTGTTTTTTGTTGCTTTTAGTGTCTTATATGGGGCTTTCTGGGCAGATAAACTCATTGCTAGTGTTAAAAATATTGTTGGGCAAATATTTTTTACACTTATGGTTCATACTTGGCATAAAAAATGACGTTTTCGAATTTTTTGGTGAGAAGTCGTGGGAAAAGCACCTGAATGTGTGTTTATTGTTGGTTTTAGTGTCGGATATGGGGTTTTCTGGGCCGACAAGCTCATTGCTAGTGTCAAAAATATTGTGTGGCAAATATTTTTCACACTTCTGCTTCGGGGGATTGTTCTCACCACTCGAATTCTGGCTTGCAAGCGAGCTACACTAGTCTTAGTGGTGGTTGATAGGAATAAATTCAGTCAAAGGAGAATTTTTTTGGCAAAAAGATTCCTCCCGCCAGGGGTTTTACAGGGGGTTAAGGCACGACCCACTCCTCTCCGCGTCGAACCCCGAGACGCGTACGCCGAGCCCTAGATTTTGGCTCCCCTACCCCGAGGTTTTTTATCCAACTGCTGTCCATATACTCATTTTTCAAATGAGATGTTTTTATAATTCAATTTAGCTATATATCTTGCATAGTAGCTCAGAGGTCTCCGTTATACTGTTGTATTGTATTATATGGTATTTACTGCTGCACTTAAAATATGTGTACTATGATATAATTCGATTGCACCAGATGGCGTATGGTGTTCAAAAATCTACTAAACGGCTGCGTCGACTCCCGCTAAATAATTGAATTCGAGTGGAACGAGAATTTTCAATTTTGGCTTTGGAGAGGGGTTGAGGAGGTCCTGTCTGTGTGTGTCTGTCGCACCTGGATCTCGATAACTGTTGGGCCGATTTTGATGCACGATAGTTCATTCGAACCACAATGGTTAGGTGTAGTGACAGATCCCGATTTTTGGATTTTTTGCCCTGGGAAAAGTTATAGGACAAAATGACGTCATTTTGGGCCATTTTTCGGGCACCCCTCCAGTTTTTCTCAATAAGTACACGAGATATCCGCAAACTAATAGGCCTATTCTATGTAGCTTTACCAGGGCTTTCCAATGATATGTGACAAGTTTTTCAACTACTTCCCAATCTGGAGTCTATAAGCTTATAGTTGGCGCCAAATTTCATATTTGTTGAAAAGTCGTGGTAAATGCACCTAAATGTGTGCTTATTGTTGATTTTAATGTCGGATATGGTGTTTTCTGGGCCAACAAGCTGATTGCGAGTGGCAAATATTTTTCACACTTCCGCTTCATACTTTGTGTGAAAAATGAGATTTTTCTCAAGTGTAGGTTTGAATTCTTTAACGTTCTTTTCACTTTCAATTTAGGGTTTTATTGAATTATTAAATTGTTAGTTGATTTTTTGTACTCGTTGTATCATATTTAGTCTACTGCATACGTTGGCTATCAAAAGAGGCGGGCGTAACTATGACTCATCACTTACGGTTTATATAATGCTGCACCTGTGTGCTGCGTGTAGCCTTTGTTTGTGTGTGCTTTCTACAAATGACTTCGGGATTGTTCTCACCACTCGAATTCTGGCTCGCAAGCGAGCTTCACTAGTTTTAATATTTCTACCATAGAGAGAAGCCGCAGACAACGCTTCCGAATCCAGTGGATGCTCAAGCGTCGACCGAAGATAAGGCGTACGCCAAGTTATTGGGGTTGCCAGAAAAGGAAGAAGAACTGGATGTAAGCAAAACTTTAGCTACAGTTTTCGGCTTAGAATTATTGGAGATAAATGAATAAGCGTAGAAGTGATTAGTATTTCAGTTTCACCTGTCAAAAATTTGTCTTTCCGTGGAAACTATGACAAAACAGCAGTTATCCAGAAATTCCAGCCCCTGTTATTGAATTATAAATTTGTAAGTTATAAAATTCATGTCATATATAATGAATACAAGTTATACTTTAATAATAAACGTCGCTTTGTATACTTTCGCAATATTTTTCATTTTATTTTACTTAAAATAATGCGAAAAAGAAGGCATCTTCCTTCAGCGTCAAGGAAGTATCCAAAAAGCCAAATAACTATAAGCGGCAATATTATATTTTTTATTTTGAAGCTATAAAGTAAAATTCAGTGGTCTTACTTGTTTATTTATTTAATTCCGAATTTTATGTAGGTATGAAAACACGTTATTGTTTAGAGAGACCTTCTCTTGTTTAGCTGTAATCATGCGCGACGCAGGGCCTTCTGTGTTGCAAAACCCTATGTCAGCACTACAACCTCGAATTACCTTAAATATTAACAGATATTTGCGATACATATATGCTAAAGACTTGTCGTGCCCAGAGAACTAGGTGCAATCTTCTTCCAGATTGTTCCGAACTGAGGAAACCTTGCAGGTCATGCTCCCCAGTATAATTTTGATAGTTAAGCAAGTCTATGTAGATCCAATTCTAGAAAATAGGTAACTAACGTAATAACACGTCATAAGCATATCCATAGATCAGTTATAAAATCGGTGGAAAGTGGTAGATATATGTCAATAGCAGGGAATAACCGGAACCGGAACCTAGTTTTCGAAACCTATATAAAGTAAAACTGATGAAGGAAGAAATGCAGGTACAGTGTATTTAAAATGTGTTAAAAGTAACTTTTACTTTAAACTAAATGTATTGTGATGGCATTATTGCTTTTCTGGGACTTTAAAGAGACTAAGGAGGTAAAATAATGTTTATTTATCGATCAATAGGTAAGTTTTTTGGACCCCCAGAGCAAAAAATGTTTTTCACTATACACCCTTGCGTATATTGCGTCAAAATGAATGTGCTTATAACGCATTGAGCATAGAATAAACACCTTCGTTCTGTAGAAGAAACTCTTTCGCTCTGCAGATGAAACACTTTCTCTACGTTTCAAGTCACATCCTTCACTACACATACGTTTGTTAAGTATTATTCTGTAGGAAACTTGACATTATTGATTTATATGGCTGGCCTGTCCACAGCCCTCCGAAAAGTGGGGGGAACTTCGGGGGGCCCCCATGTTCATTCTCGGGGGAAATTTCTAAGTGGGGGGGATAAATTTTGCTTAAAAATACAAAATATTTCCATACTTTCATGCATTTTTACTACTGTGAACGTACTTTCAAGCTAAAAAACAATATTTTAGGATTATAAATAGTGGTAATTAATGTTTAAAAAACAATTTGCAAACAAAGAACATAAATTTTCAGACAAAAAATTTTTGGAATTAGTTGAATATGGGGGGTTTCGGCCGAGTGGGGGGGGCGGAAATGGGGGAAAATCTCACGAACATGGGGGATTTGGAAAGTGGGGGGGGGGGGGGGACAACCCCCCCCCCCCTGTGGACAGGCCAGTATGGTTCTAAGATAAAATAATAGAAGGTATATATACTATAATTTTCTGATCAGTAGTCAAAGACACTGTTTTGGCTAACGATAATGATGATAATTTTCTGACCACAATGCTATAAATGAGATCAACTGTTATACTCCTCGCCCAGTTTCAATGAATACAGTTGGTTGCCAAGGACGCAGTTTCTGACTGCGTTGCAGATAACGCTAGTTTACTTCCATGTAGACTGATTTACAAAGTTTGCAAGCGCACTGGCTGTGCTTGACGCAATTTATGTTAGCCAAGCTTACAGCTAAGTACTTTTACATAATCCATACTCCGGGCCTGTCCACAGTGGGGGGACCCCCCACATTCCAAATCCCCCATGTCCGTCCCCCCCACTCGGCCGAAACCCCCCATGTTCAACTAATTCCAAAAATTTTTTATGTATGAAAATTTATGTTCTTTGTTTGCAAATTGTTTTTTAAACATTAATTACCACTATTTATAATGCTAAAATATTGTTTTTTAGCTTGAAAGAACGTTCACAGTAGTAAAAATGCATGAAAATATGGAAATATTTTGTATTTTTAAGCAAAATTTATGCCCCCCACTTTGAAATTTCCCCCGAGAATGAACATGGCCCCCCCCGAAGTTTCCCCCCCACTTTTCGGAGGGCTGTGGACAGGCCAGTACTCTAATACCGAGTTGGACCAGTTTAAATCTAACATAGCCCGCAGACTTCTGAATGTGTAAAATAGCTGCTACAAGCATCGACCTCGTTTTGTTTTGTTAACAAACTCCTGCAGGTTAACATAAAAATTCCAGCTGATATTATGCGTCCCACTTACGTTTCACACTGTAAATTACTGAGTTAATCTTTTGTTTTGCTTGGTTGTATTGGAACTTGGTCATTGCGTACATTTACATGTTTGGACCACACATGAAGCAAAAATGTGGAAAATTTCCTACAAAATTTTGTATACTGGAATTCCGGTTCCGGTATGGTTTTTGCCCTTTGCTGGAACCGCAACCGGAACACGATTTTCGCCGGAACCGGAATTCCAGTTACTCCCTGGTCAATAGGTTATAGATATATAGCCAGTCGTTTTGTGTGTTTTGAGTCATGGACCGTTTGAAAACCTCCTCGGGATTCTAGTACACTGAAAGGTAACGTGATGGAAAACCATTATGTGCATTCCTGTTGTCCAGCTTAGCTGAAATATGTTCGCTGGTTGTCGAGATACTGCCAAGCACTTGTTTTTGCCATTTTCTACTTGGGCCGAACCCATTTGAGCCGCCTGTGCACGGGAAGGATTCGGAATGAGTTTTTGGGCCTAACTAAAGGGCGCAATCTAACATCATCACGGTGGGGAATCATGGGATTTTCATGCTACTCCAGGATTTCGGCGGTTCTCCAAGCCATGCTCCCTAGTTAAATCGTATTCGCTTCCCCAGCTGCCAAATATTGTGACAACTATCGAATATATCTGTTTCTGTTAAGTCGAAAATACACATGACAATGTCACATGCATTTTTTCTTGAGATTTTTTCAAAGGCAAGTATAATCCCGTGATTTGAGAAATTTTGAAAACAGTTTGCTGTTGGATTTGTTGTGCATGTTGGAAAATTTGTGGTTACTCCCAGCAGGATTTTTTTAATCATTTATATAGGAATTGTTCATGTCTAGTAACAAAACGACGCTATGTGATTCGAAATTTATAAATCACAACTCACTAAAATTATAACGTTAAGAAAAATCATGTTGTTGAACCCTAGTATTTGCCGAATTGGCTGCTTTCCACGTATGGAATAGTACGAATGGATTAATGGTATCTAGCTGTGTCAAAAAATCTATAGACCCATCTAACCTTCTATGTACAATTAATTAAAAAAGCAGAAATTTCATATTTTTGTTGCCAAAATTTATCTCTTATCGCCCAACATACTTTTAAAATAACGAAACTAAAGTGTTTACTCGTTAAATTACCCTATATTGCCATGGTTGACTCATAGCGAACAAGAAGTCGATTAATCTTACCATGATAGCATTCCGGCGGTAGCTCAAATCGGTGCTTTTTGACATCGCTTACAATTAATATTCCATACTGTTGAGCAGCACATTTCATTGTGATTCAACAACATTCGACATTCATAGAACAGAAGATTTTAAGTTTTTGAATGAACTATCTCAATCCAGCTGAAGATGAGGTCAACTTAGAAACAGACATCGTCGAAATTTACCACATTGACCAGTAAGTATTCTTCACTAGGCTTGTTCCATTCAGTACACTCCGAATTCAGTAAATTCCAGGGGCGCAATGCGCCACTCAAAAGAGAGGGGCGCTGTCGCAAAATTGGTGAGGGTGTCCGCTGATAACTCGTATTTTCTGGAAAAAACTAGGAATTTTGGCATTCCTTAAAAAACCGACTCCCTGAATATTTGGCTTTCTAATCTTCAAATGTTCGTAACTGTTACTCTGGCGCTGCGTAATTCATACACATTCTATACCGCTCTATCTTCTTTCTGATAGCTGTGTTAGCTCAAATACATCTTGTACAGTGTTTTTAGAATTTAACCGAATATAATACTGCTGGAAATCGTCGTGTAGCTTCAGTTGGTATTGCTGAAGAGGACTTCAATCAGTTTCGAAAGCGGAAGAAAGCTGTTCACGTATCGTTTTCTGAGGATGAGCAAATTATAAATCCGGGTATGTATTATAAGTTATCATTATTATTTGAATTGTCGAATCGTCTAGGCAGTGTATCTACCGGCTTTTCATCGCGGTGCCATTCTTCAACGTCGACTTTCCGCCGTGAACAGTCTGGCTTTTTGGCCTATAAAACCAGATGTCAGGAACCCAAGGTCAGCTCTGATCCTAACATGGGGGAGGTCCTAACTAGGGCAAACCCCATGACTTTTACAAATATCGAAAATTATTGCAAAAATGGATAACTATTAGGAAAAATTGGAAAAAAATAACAGTTATTGCGGAAAATTAACAATTTTTGGGCGAAATTTTATCAAAAAATACGGAAAATTTGCAAAAATTGGAAATTCTGGTGGCCAAAAATAAAAATATTAGGGGTGCAGAAAGACAGGATCAGTGCTGATCCGGAGGAAAAAATCACCTGGACAACGTAATTATGCGACTCGATCGATAGTTAAGGCGGCCCCTTTCCGCTTCTTATTTTTGCTCGACAGTACCCAAAAAGCAGGGAATAACCGGAACCGAAATTTACCGGAACCGGAACCAGCAACCGGAACCGTCCATTTAAACCGGATCCGGAACCGGAACCTGGTCTTCGAAATTTATATATAGTAAAACAAATGATGGAAGAAATGAAGGTATAGTGGATTTAAATGCATTAAAAATAACTTTTACATTAAACTTAATGTATTGCGATGGTATTATTGCCTTTCTGAAACTTTAAAGAGACTGAGGAAGCTAATAATGTTTATTTATCGATCAAATATGTCGGTTTTGGACATTCAGAGCAAAAAATGTCTTCCATTATACACCATTGCGTATACTGCGTCAAATCGAATGTGCTTACACAGCTTGGACCGTAGAATACATACTTTCGCCCTGTTTCCAGTCGCCTCCCTTTACTACACATACGTTTGTTACAAGTTCTTCTGTAGGAAACTTAAAATTATTGGTTTATATGATTCTAAGAGAAAATAATAGATAGAAGGTAATTTTCTGATCAGTGGTCAGAGACACTGTTTAGGCTAGCGTTGGACAAACAGTGGCCGTCAGTTAGATCATGGTGGTAACTTTCTAATCAGAATGCTATAAATGAGACACACTGTGATGCTGCTCGCACAGTTTCAATAAATACAGTTCATTGCCAAGAAAGAGTTTCTAGCTGCGTTGCAGATAACGTTAGTTTACTTCAATTTAGACTGATTTACCAAGTTAACAAGCGCATTAGCGGCTGCTTGACGCAATTTATGTTAGCCAAGCATACCCTAAGTACTTCTGCGTAAGCCATGCTCTGTTACCGAGTTGGACCGGTTTAATTCAAACGTATCCCACAGACTTCTGGATGTGTAAAATAGCTGCTACAAGCATCGACCTGGCTTTGATTTAACAAACTCCTGCAGGTTATTATGAAAAATTCCTGCTCTAATTATGTGCCTTACTAACGTTTCACACGGCAAATTGGTTAGTTAATCTTTTCTTTTGCTTGGTTGTATAGCTTGATCACTGTATAATATATGTTACATATGTTTGGATTACACGATGAAGAAAAAAAAACGTGGAAAATTTCAAACAAAATTTTTAAACCGGAATTCCGGTTCCGGTATGGTTTTTGCCCTTTGCCGGAACCGGAACCGGAACACGATTTTCGCCGGAACCGGAATTCCGGTTACTCCCTACCAAAAAGCTGTAAGATTCTGTGATTACTAACTTTACGCATTAATCCATTTGCGTTATGCTTAGTATTTATTTGAGCTATTTGTAGTATAATTTTAAGTTCGTCCTTAAATGCATTACTGAGATGCTAACATATTGTTGAGTTTGACAGTTTATGAGTGTGTGTCAATATTAAAAGAGACCAAGACCACCAAAGTAGCCTGAAAAACGTGCACAGATAAGAGTGGTCAGCAAGCGATAAGCATAACTTTCGCTCCAAAATTGACATCACCTATTCGGCTTACTATCGAGATATAAACAGGCATCGCATTACATCTTCGTCACTACAGCAGCCGCAGTTTCGGATGAGTACTCTATTTGATATCAACACTCATTGAATTTTTCAAAAACGTGTTGTCAGCACGGGTGTATATTTCGTGGTTTGAAAAAGTTTTCTCTATACCGGTAGTCTGGCTGTTGTGTTGTCTTTATATACACTCTGATCAGCTTCCACTCAGATGAGGTTTGGAACGGCAAAAATATATATCAGAAATGAGTTAAATCGACCCAATCAGATTGGGTGACGTAATGTTTTATTTTCTTAAGTTAGACTGCTTGCGGGAACGCCCGTAAAAGCATGAGAGGATGTTTATTATATTTTAATGAAACTTTCCATGCATATAACCCTTTCGAGTTTAGTTTGCTTTCCTCCAAGATTGTAGTGGAATGTATAATTGTCATGAAGCTAATCAGTGACTCAAATTTCCAAACGTATACAACACTGAGTTATGTTGACAGTTTGTCAATATGCTTTGGTGCATAAACCATCCCATGAAATAGCTTGCGGAGACACGAATGATCAGCAAACAGAAGTTATAGTCAACATTAAGGTTGAATTATCACCGCGCCAGTCCTTTTCACCGTCGACCTAAGGACAGAGCAATGACAGGTTTTGTACAATAATGCTCAGAACTCTCGACAGGACCAAAATGTTACTTGGGAGGGTTGATGTAGGGTCTCCAGCTCCAATCTAGGATAATTTTCCTAAAGTTAGCTGGTAGAAAACCATGCTATCAGGCCGTGTTGAATTATATTTTATTGGATTTTTCTTCCATTTATAACATGTGTATATCGTTATTTTTGTTGCATAATATTTACCTACTGAAAATGCGTATTTCAAACTTTATGTGGCTGTAGGGCTCTGTCATGAGTAGTCGAAACGTATGCACTAGTACAGAGTTTTGCTATAACAGTTTGTTGTTAGTAGCATCATTGCTGCCTCAAAAAACCGTGGAAAACCGCCGAAATCATTGAACAGCTGCTGGAAAATCCTGGACCCCTCCTCCCCATTGTGGAGATGCCAGGGCCTTTTGGCATGTAGTTGATTTTATATCAGAAATAATTACAATGTTTCTAGCACAATTTTTAGTCAACGATGGACAAATCTTTTTTCTTGACAAAGATCTCCTGGAAGGGAATGGATTAGTGAAGGTTTACACATTAGGGTTGTGTGCGATGCTGGATGCAGTCGGCAATATTTAGTCCCTATTCGAGAAGTTCCGACACATATTTGTACAGTTTCTCTTTGTTCGAAATGCAGTAATTGAAGTTCTTTGGATGCCTAAATAAAAACATTCCTAGTTCAGCAGTGAGGTTGGCTCATCTTTTGTTAACAAATGAGGCCTGTACCTAATTGTATTGTTGAATGTTAGACAAAATTGCATGTATATTATTGTCACGGTTAGCTGAAGTGGTGGGTTTGGTTTGCCAAGTTTGACCTGCAGAACTTCGTTTAATTTTGCACTGTAATAATACTTGCGTACAGTACCACACCAACGTTAACCTAAATTTGCCCATTCCGAAGCTAGAAATTTTATTAAAGCGTAAACGTTGCATAAATAATGGTACGGTGAATTTTGAAATATTTCCTACGAAGTCTATAAAAATATCCACCAAAATTTAAAAACGCCCGCCTTAGATTAAGGGTATCGAAAGTAATATATGTAGTTAGTAGCGAAACGTCATTTTTATCTAATTCACTGCAATTTAATAATTCACTGCAATTATTCATATGCAGGATCAAGAAATTGGACCATCGGGGAATTTTAGCCAAAATAGGGGCAAAGTGTCATATGTTTAGCACTGGAGAGCAAATTTTACTAATTGTTAGCGGCGAAGGTAAGTACATGGAAGCGTAAAAATTTACGTTGGGGAAATCTGAATACTTGGGGTCCTTTCGACTCCTTGCAGAAACCAAGCGTATTTTTATATGGTTACATTTATGGCTAGTTGCTACGAAATCATAATTTATTACTTATATTCATCCGTAAAATGGTTATGACGTTCTTCTTTGGGCTTTGGTGCGATGATTATAATACTTGAACTGTTTATACTTTAATATAACAACGGCGTTTCTGTATTATAAACTTCTCTATGGGTCTGGTTTAGCTATATGTAAATAGATTTTTGTATGTGTTTTGAGAGCTTTGAGTGCTCGGCAACAAATGCTGATTATGGTGGGAGACTGCTAACGCCGAAGGAAATTTGTTGCTTCGTCGTGGAGTATTGTTCTTTTATGAAATAGAATACACTGCCATTATAGTTTTAATTGAAACAGAGCCAGCAGAATTTCTACTGAGGGTGTAAGGAGAAAAATCGTGACAATTTATTTTTTGTCTGTTTCTGTCATTCACCTTATCTTCGGGGTGACAGATTTCGACAAATTTTTTATTCGACAGCAAACTATGACGAGGATGTGCCCTTTAGTTGAACGTGTTCGACACTGTGTTCACTATCAAAATAGCAAAAAAAAAGGTTTTTAATAATTCTTTGCCAAATATGGTCATACGGGAACCCGTATTTCGCAGCCCATATCTCGCGACACAGGCTTCTCATCGAAAAATCTAGATTAGCCCATCGAGATCTACAACTTTGGTGACCTGACTTTTTATTGGGAATACTTCCTCGGCCGAACATTTCAAAAACAGCGATCTTAATTTTCGGCATGTTATCGTGTGCTTTTATCGAACAATCAGTTTTTATTAGGTCATCAAACACGTTGAATACGACGGTTTTTCCATCTAGAGCTCAACTTGTCTATATTATACCTTTTCTTGGTGTTTCAAGGGTTTTACGGTAACGAACCCGATTTCCAAAATGTGAGTTTTTAATTTTTGGTTTTATATTTTGTGCAGTGCACCAAGAATGGTCTATATAGGTTTTTCGTTACGCTGAATTAGATGGTTTGGTTACTTAGAGTCCAGCATTGATACTTCATGTCATTTCAGAGTTTTTTCAATGGGTTTAGGGTCACTGAACCCGATCGCCAGAATATAATATATTACACGTGTTGTACCCGACTACATATTATTATGGTGTCTGTCTTAAGTATCTTGGTTATGTATTGCGTATAGGACATGAAGATTTTTCTACGGATAGGTTTTTCGGTACGTTGGGTATGATGGTTTGTTATCTAGAGTCTAGTACAAATACTTAATGCGTTTTCAGTTGTTTTCGATGGGTTTAGGGTCAACAATGTTTTAGGATTTTCATACTGATTAGGGTTACAGATGTTTTATTATATTATATACATCAAACACAAAGCCTGTTACAAATTATTAAGCAAAATGACCATTTGATGAATCCACGCTTATTCCGTTTCATCATCGTGTGCGAGTTACTAGTAAATTATGATTTCGTTTTAAATAATTGAAATAGGAGTCTAATTTCAGAGGACATTGATCCGACAATTGGAAGATTTCGTAACCTTGTCCAGACTGCAGTCATTCCTACTAAGGTTGGTTTTCCTATGTATGACAATTTAAGCAGACTGCCAAAATACCCTTTGGATTAACCAAGCCGAGGTCCCATAGGTCCATCATATGGGCGCCAAATTAGGCTTCTGCATGGATAGAAGGTGACAGACGGCAAAAATAACGTCGATGTCCCGGCGAGCTACTATTAATTAAAATCAGTTGTAAATTCAAAGCCTTTTGAGTCTAATTATAGGTTACGATGCGAAATAGAGAGCGGTAAGGAGATAAATTGACCCTATCCTGCGTCGCTAGGGTATTGAGTTATGTTTCGGGTGAAATTGTTCCATAAATCATTCGCAAGATCACTACATTGTTTTGGTTATTTAAATGAAATTTTCTTTTCATAATTTTCTGTATAAGTAATTTAGGTATACTTGCGTCAAATTTGCGTTTGCAGCAAAATTTAATGTGTTTGTTATATTTCGACGAAATATGTATAAAGCGTTCGTATGTATAAATTGTATGCAATACTGAGTTACTAACATAATTACATCCAAACGAGTTTTCCGGAAAACCGAGTGCTCAGCAAAAGGAAGCCACCTCCTTCCGTATCTAGGAAAGACATCGGGTATTTCACATAGAACGATGGTTGAAGTGGTACCTACTCTGCGCCAGCTACGTTACATCCACGAACAAGCGAACAATCACGATATTTAGTAAGCAGACCACTTTGGTATGATAATGATAAATTTTACGCTTAGCAATTTTATAGCCAATATTGGATAAACTTTTCGTTTGCATTTCGCTGTTGGGTTACTGGAAATGCCCCGTGTTAGTAATACTGTCGGCGATAGGAAGCGCAGTCGGCTTGTCGTTCTAGATACTTCTATTCTTCTTAACATCTAGGTAATTGTGGGATACAAATATATGAAATCTCATAGTATGTCCTTGATATCTCAGACAAATGAAAAAATTATTTGTTTTGCTTCGTATCTCCGGCGTGCTGCTAAGTATGTAGTAAAATGGTCATGACTACTAACTGCAGGAGACACGATGTTAACTGAAGGAAGGCACAAATAACTTTAGGGCTGAACTGGAAAACCAAAATTACCTAGTGAAGTGACCCATCAAATTTCTTTCTGTTTAGGAAAGTCATAAATCGTTTCCCTTTGTTTGATAAACTTATTTTTGTTGCACCAAACGTTATTCATTTTAAAATAGTTTACATAATACTAATATCTAGTTTGATCAAGGTTTTAAGTTTATATTAATTAGCCTTAGATAAGTGAACGCAGAAAACAGAGTGGATGAATGAAGCCCAGTCCTTGAAGGAAACCCTGTCCGTGTATTTAAGCGAAACGTGAAAATTTTTTTATGCGTGCGTAATAAAAGCTAAAAATAAACGGTTAATATCTACGGACATTATGTAGGTCATTTCACTAAATCATATTTTGGTCGGGGTGGTTACATCGCACTTTTTAGCCCATACTACCAGTCTTTTGGAAGGAAATTTAGTGTTGCTGTGAGGTGTAGTAATAGACGGTCACAATTGGTGGACCTCTGTGCCCTTAACATAACAGGAGCCAGACTCCCACAAACCGGATTGGCCAAATGAAGCCAAAAACATGTCCCACAATAAACGTTCGCCGTATCGCTAGCACGTGATATATATGTGTGTTTTTCATTTCCCTATGATCCTTTGGTATTTGCTAATTTTTCCGGAAAAACTTCCAAAAAGATGTTTCATGGCATGTAGCCCCCGACCTAGGTTAAATCTGCCAGCTTGCGTACGCTGGTAAATAACGTCAAATTGCACTAGCACCAAAAATAATCTGAATATAAACATAGTAACGCCCCACTAGAATCGACCTATGTATTAAAAAATTTAATGAAAATGTAGCCCCCCGGCCTGACGTGTACCCTCCCCCTACCGCATGTATAGTAAAAGAAACCGAAGGTCGCAAGAACCATATTAGTATATAAGTTTATCATCATTGCACCATGATATGGGGCCGTGCGGTTAACTGAACAGCTAGAGAATCCTTCTGCCTGCTCGCGCATCTATTGCGCGCTGCTGTGTCCGTTGCGCTAGAAAAACTTCTGCGACAGGCTTGTTCTAATTTGATCGATTTTTAACCCCAATCGGGCCCTAGCGGCACCAATTTTAGGTCGCAGGTTATCCAAATGGCTTGACGGCCACCATTTTGGTCCGACTTGCTTACAAACAGACCATGGTTCGCGTGTCACTGTGTCAACCTAATGAGTTAATTCGGATTAAAATTTGACCCTCAGGGGGACCCTTTGCGACCCCTGTACCATGTTTCAGGTTGCCCTTTTTTGCATAGTGACATTGATATTTGAAAAATTCAGGGTTTTTTTACCTCGGGAGGGGTCTGTACATTCGAAATCGTTTCATTTTGGCTTCAAAAAGGGGTGTTTCAAAAGTACATGGTTTCGTGACATGACCCATATGTATCTAACAGGTTTTATTAAATCTTAATAATTTTTCAGTATCGCACATTAAAAATTGAAAACTATCAGCATACAGCATGCGCGAGAAATAACTGTCTTCGTCAAGCGACAGAGCATCAAATGACTATGTGGCGGACAATGAGTCGTCACTCACCGCATACTATCATATCATGCAACGAGAAATCTTAACCCAAAAGTTTTTACACCACTGGACCTCAGCTTGACAATGTGCTTGTGACGGCACATAAAACTATTCGAGTAAGGAGTTGGTAATTTAAAAAACGGAAAACTGTATTGATTGTGGCCTAAATGGACATTTTATGAACCAGCGCGACGAGCTGGGAAAGGTATAAAAATTACTGCTGTATCATGATTGCTTGATTTTTACCTCACTGCCCAGTGGCAATATGCGGCCCAATACCGAATACCCTATTACTCTGACCTGTCCACGGTGGGGTCCCCAACTTTCCAAATCCCCTCATGTTCGCAACATGTACCCATGTCTGCTCCCCACTCGACCGATACCCTTATGTTCAACTAAATCCAAAAACTTATTGTCTGATAATTTATGTTTCAAATTGTTATTTAAACATTAAATACCACTATTTCTAACGCTAAATGTCATTTTATAGCTTGAAAATACAGTAAAACTACATGACAATATGGAAAAATGAAGTAATTTTAAGCAAAATATATTCCCCACTTTGAAATTTCTGGTGAGTTTGAACATGGGGGCACCCCTCCCCCACTTTTTGGAGGGCTGTGGACAGGACATTTATCTTCCGAATACCGAAAATTCGGTACATCCTAATTTGGCCCCCTGGAACCGGTAAAATTAGTTTCGGAATTCGGTAGACACCCTGAAAAATCTCGTTCGCCTCCGGTTCCAAACCAGTGGGATGACAGTTCATGCCCCTGATAAAATTTTGAGCGAATGGAGAAGCCAGCAAGGAACATTAGGAACTAATAATTGGTAGAACAGCTTCTTATGTTAGTCTCCAACAAAAATTACATTATGAAAAGTAATTATTGTAACTGCCTGTATTTAATTATTTTACTTTACTGTAGTATTTATGATTAAATACCATAATGTGTGAGTCCCCTTTAGGTGCGTATACCGAGGTTGTTCTTTCTCGAAATCACGAAATGCCTCGTTCACGATCACATTTCTGCGATCGGTATTAGCATTTTAATGAACGCTAACAAGGGACCTAAGATGTACGGAAGGAATTTGCGTACGCGCATGCTTCTTTATTTCGCACGGCTGTTCGTTTTCACCGCATGGCGTGCTGAACCGAACAGCTATGCTCGCGGTCTACGAGTGTATTGTAATAAACGTGTAATATCGACGTGACGCTGCTGCATTACGCACTTCCCAGACGTAATGCCCATACGACCCCGGCTATCGTGACTTCAAGGGCGGACCTAGGGGGAAAATTTTTCTTTTATTCGGGTCAGGCCCAAGAAATTACGGAGCTTAGCAAGCCGCAGGAGCGCTTCACAGGATGTGTTCTGATCCTGCCGGACGGGTTGCGCACGTAGTCTATGACGTACTACCTTTGAGGTCCCTAGGGAGGTTGGCTCCGTCACCTGCTCACAGGCCAAAGAGACCAAACCGCTATTCCCTATCCACGTTTAACCCGGGAAGTGTAAAATTCTAGGCATTTGGGGTCAATCGAAATCGATTCTAACTTTCTCGAAACGGTTAATTTATTTAGTTTAGCCAGTGGCCCCCACTATGGTCCGACAAATCCCTAGACGTTTTACGTCGGATTCGTGCGTCTAAGTTTCTATTCTGGGTGCTCAGCGTGAGTTTACAATTTTGCGGTAACCTTCTCTTATGAGTCGCACGAGTCGTACCTATAGAACAATCGTAATTAACAAACTTAGTTGTAATCGGCGAGTCACGCTGAGGTTTGCTTCTTCGATGCGCGTGCCGAACCTGAACGTGGGTCGTCGATTTGGGGTGACGGATTTCAAACCCCTTTTTGTTCCTATCGCTACTATGGGTCAGCAAAACACTTGAACAATTTGGGTTTCCATCGAGCTTTTATTGATGAGTCACAAGAATTTATGGGTACATGGACAGTTACGTATTGTACGGGCGAATACAACAAGCATTATGTCACAGATATGGTACGCTAATACAAAAATGAGCAGAGCATCAATTGGGGCGGGTTGCGGAGTCATCGCCTTTTTCACTGAACTCTCACAGGTGGGTCAAAACACGGCGTGTACTGTGAAGCCTTATCTTATGACAGCTGCGCTTACCTTACTCATGAAAAACAGGGGGTCAAGTCAAAAGCCAGTACCGGTAAACGCTACGGTTAGTTATCGATAAAAGAAAGGCGCCATTGAACTTGCTCGGTACAACGTTTGCTAACAGAGAGGGTACTCCGACACAACAAATAGGTTCAGGTAAGCGACATTCGGAAATGAAGCAGGGTATGCGGGGTGGAGCGTACAACGGGATGTTTGCGAGACTTCATCTTGCTCATTCTAATCACAAGACTATGGCACATGATAATCGGTTACTTATACTTGCAGTTAGTAGCGATGAGATTAACCTACGACAACATAATACAACAATGATACAGCGATACTTATTAATATCATGACAAGGTTATGAAGTGCTCATCGGTATGACTCCTGAATCCTAAGGTGCGACAGTGGTACAGTACAACAACCTTTTCCTACTCGCATGCATACATACATACTCGAAGCGACCTTGAAATTTTCAATAGCAGAAGCAAACAGACTGTTTAATTTTGGATCTCGTCTCCTATGCGATCGTTTCACAAACACATTGGTAAAGCGATAAAATTTGACCTTAAATTTCAGATAATCCATGAGCAAAATGACTGCCAAGAAGGGACATTTCGAGTCCACTAATATGAATTATAACGCTGTTAAAAATAATCGGCCGGACTCAGGTTTCGAACGGCTCAAGGGTCCCGGTAGACTGTGGCTGGGACCGAACTTTAAGCTTTTCCTAATGCAAAACTTTGTCTACTTTACTATGCCCATTGTACCTATGATTTTATTTGAAACGAGTAATATTAGTGGCAAGGCCTCGTAGGCCATCGGCATTACGCTAATGGTACTAAAACCTACATTATTTTGACTTGAAAAACGTTCAAAAACGAGCTCTATTTGATACTTTTTAACCGATTTTCGGGCAATTTCAGCCCGATGAAGCGGGGCAGTAAACAGGGGCCCCTGTTGTCAGAACAACCGTAGCAAATTTTCTAGCTTAATCCTACTCGACTTGCTTCCTCAAATTGTTCGGTTCGCAATTTTCGAGCTAAATTTTGAGCACAGTTCGATTGGGGCTGCGGGAGTCTTTTGACGTCCAATAACTCCTCGATTTGGCGGTATCTCTCAGTGCAATTTTGCACAGGGGCTGGTCTTGACCTTACGTATCGATTTTCTAGGACCGGGTCAACGGTCCTGACAAAAATGGTCCGTCGGGCCAAGACCCTATAGACTCGATGTCGCAGTTAGCGACATCGATAACCTTGAAATTTAAAATGTTATCACTGGTAATAGGACTTATCAACACTGGGGAAAATAATATTTTCCCTTTCTCAGCTAAAATACGTGTAAAAACAAGACCGAAACAGACTTGCGAAAATAATCTCGTTTGTGAAATTTGAGCTGCAATCCGAACGACGGTTGTGCGGTTCGGGTTTGAACCGCCTATAACTTTTGAACGGGCCACGGCTCTGCCGGGTTCAATAGCTTACACGAAAGGCATAAAGGGCCTCTATATGCACGAGAAAAAAATCATTAAAATTCCTGGGGTGAATATCAAGTTATTAACGTGTAAAGTTCGGGTAAGAGCGGACCCCTATCAGGCCGTCGGGTTTGTGATTCCGACGTGATAATGGCGGGTTTTAAGATAGTGTCCGATAGCGAACATTCCTACGAAGAAACAGCGAAGGTTCCAACTAAATTCCTGGAGAGGATCTTAAAATATTTTGATTTTAATCTTAATTTTGCATTTTCGGTGAGGTTAGGCCACTTCAAGGCCGCCGGGTTTAGGGTTCCGATTCGAAACCGAAACGTTTTAGACTCCTATTTATTGGTAGACAATACTACGAAGAAACCGCCAAAGTTTGAGTAAAATTCCTGGCGTAATTCCGGAAATATTTAAGTTTTTTCTATTTTGGCGGGGGCGAGCCCCTTCAAGGTCATCGGGTTTATGAAACCGACGTGATATTTGAACATTTTAGGTTCTAAATCGATCGCTCGGATCCTCCTCGAGATCCGGGTAAAGTTTTAACCAATTTGCTGGGGTAATTCTCGAGATATGCCAAATTTGCCTCGGTGAGCTACCTCGCTCACGGGGCATTGAATCAGCGTGAATGTCCGTGGTTCAATACAAAATTTTATCGCGTGTACATTGCAAATGGTATTGCTTTATGGATAAAATTCGACTGGGTTCCTACGGTAACATAGTCCAAAAACTCTAAGAAATTCCTACTGATAAAGCTTCAAAATCGACGGACGGTATCGCGTCCAAAGAAAACAAGAAAAATCTTGCGTAAAGCCATCGGCAAAATACTTGACAAGAATGAAGTGGCATGACTGCGGATGATTCGGAGTGCTGCTAAAATATTTTGTTTAACCAAAATGTTTTCGTCCAAAATGTTTCGTTTAACCTCGGTCAGCTCAAGGAATATTTTCCTTAATCTCAGGAATCATGTAAATCGATCTGAACGCGAGTGTCGCGTTTGTTTGTGCCCTAACTCATCGACCTAGGGAGGTCCAGTACGACTTCGAGGGTTTGTTCTAATCGTGTGACTGGCTAACGGGCGCAGCGGATCCGTGGGACAAGCAAGGACGGGCAGGGCTATCATGAAAAGGGAAGTGTGGACAGGGGAGGCAAGATGCTATACAGTGATGCTCTTACGTTATTCGACCTTACGGGCTAACTGATAACTTTGCTTCTACCTCTTTGGCATGTACGGTAACCCTAACCGCCTCCCTGTCCACACTTACAGTCCTTCGTTCCAACGGTCGTCGTCCATCGCGCGCGTCCATCCATCCGACAAACCAAAAAGAAAGCCAAGTAAAACAATAAGCAATGAGCGAGTAGAAACATTTACTACTGAAGAGCGCCAGAGCGGGTCTGCAAACCGACCGCACTCTGCGCTGTCGAAGTCATACTGAAGACTGCAGAGTCTGTGCGTCTCTGCTTTTATACCAAAATTTTAAATTTTTGAAATTTTGAATTCTTTTCCGTTAAAGTGCTTATTCAGCACTTTTGGGGCGATTTGACCCCGTTTTCTGATTTAATATGACTTAATTAAGTAAGTATGCTTATCGGCCACATTCCAATCATGTTTGGGGCCGAATTTGATATAAAATCTTATATAATTAAATTGATTTATAGCTTTATTTACCACTAACCTAATACAAAATCTACCGAACTTTCCAGAAATTTCGTGCTTAATTCAAAACTTCCAAACTCGGTCTATATATACCTTATATAAAACCAACAACCGTACTCAACTTTGTTTGCTCAAAAGCAGCGGCAAGCACTTTGATATAAACTTTATATCAAGTTTATGCGAGGTTTACCAACATCGAAATTTTATGCTACAGTTAATATGAACTATATATATATACGTATATATATATATATATATACATATAACCTTAATATAAACTGTATATCAAATATAAGCAAACTTTATTTGCTCAGATGAGCTTCTAGAAACTTCTAGCAACTTTAAACTAGACGTCCGAACAACTCTAATATGCGGCTAATATTAAATTGCTATAAAAGAGCTTAACAGGGCCAAACGTGTTCGTCGTAAAGCGCAGAGTTAGCGGTTCAAACAGTATAAAGCCACTATATGTAAACTTTGACTTTTATGTGACATTCGTACCAACTGATAAGAAGTTTTCTCGAAACTTCTGTCGCTTCATATAAATACGATATAAAATTTATATAATATACCGCTCTTAATTTATTTGTTCAGTAAGTATATTTTCTTATTCACTTGTTGCCAACGCACAAAGACGGGCGAGCTAACCGCCTAGTGAAGATGTAAACTTTACAAGGTCGTCAGAAGGCTTGTGAGCTTAAAGGAGCTTGTGCTTGATGTGTGCGGACAGCTATAGTATCGACGTTTATATTAAAACCCTATAAGCTGATAAGGACTGCCTTAGCGATCGTAGTATTAACTTTATATCAAACTAATATTAAACCTATTAAGATATATATATACATACGTACATATGAACACCCTATCTAGCTGTAACCGAGAGACGCGGCTTAAGTAAACAAAAGAAAAGAAAATAGGGCAGAGGGATAAAAAGAGGGTGCGGGTCTCCGGGGAATGGCCAGAATGCCTAACAAGACTCGGATTCGAACTCAGTATGTCCGTCCGAGTAATTTAATATGTAATAGGACCGTATTCGGTCTACACGGGGAAATAAGCTCTTGGGGGAGGGCCCATGCCAAATTTTTTCGGGTAGGGTGTTTTAAAAGGTTCCCCTGGGTGCGGGGCATACTTTTCTGGGATGTTCTATATGTTTTTGGGTTAGTCTTGACAAGGGGAATCTAATGAGGGGTTACACGCCGGTCGTGGCGTCATTTTGTCTTTTTCCATGGGAAGGGGTACCTAAAAGTGGGCACAGTGGGACCGGTCCGGGCTCAAATTAAAGCCTCGGGTCTGGGGATTCTAACGATGTTCTATACATAATTTTGTATTTGATACTCGTTAAATTATTTAATTACTTGTATTTTATCCGTTTAGGTACATACTAATCTGCTCATAAGTCCGTGGATCCGGGTCGGATTTCCACGAAACCGGTCTCATTAGATAGACCGTAAAATTTCCTATAATAAATGTTAAGTACGAAATTTTGGAATTCCCAACGGTTCCGGAGTTATGGACCTGAGCCGATACTTTCGGTACCAAATTTTCTAAATTTTGCTTCTTATCTTAACCAGCGAGATTGAACGCTGGTAGATAATATTTCATAAAGCTTCGCGACTTACCAGTGTGGCGATAACCAGCGAGCTCTGGTAAATTTTATACTTTCGGTTTTCTCTTATAACTTTCAGGGAACTCAATTGCTGTTCGCTTTCGGGCGGACAGCCATATTTTTGTGGTCCTCATTCGTGAGGACGGTCGTGACGGGTATCCGTCACGGCCAGATATTCCAATAAGGATTTGTAACAACTTTCGTGGTCCTACCATTCGGGGTAGGGCTATACCTATACGTATCGGGGAGTCGTACCGTCCTATATTCCTACGAGATGGCGTATGACAAGGGCTCGCCATACTCACGTTCCGCACCTATAAAATACCAACTTGTATGCGTAAAAATCCCTAACTTTCCTACTAAAATCTTTCCTACTTCTAACCTAGAAATTACAGAAATTACAACAAGGTATGACAAACAGGGTACATAGTATCATAGTAAAATGCAGGCGTTTTTATGGCCTGATCAACCCAATAAAAAGTACAATTATAGCACAGCACAATCATAAAACGGTATACAATTGCAACAATGGGGCGGCGCTTTTATGGCCTCATATAATAACAACGAACGGTATGAATATCGTATAACACTCATATACAAATGGTTAACAAATATCATCCCAATCAAACGGCTGGATCGTGTACCTGAAAATACATATGGGCAACAACATCGATTCCAACGGTACACAATTATATGATACGATCAAGATAATATATATATCGAACACGTGCCTTTATGGCCATCAAAAGTATAACAAGAACGATGATAATGCTACAAAACTCGAGTATATATACCAATGATGCCTTTATGGCCAACGATAATATAGAAAAAAGTCATGATATTGCCAATATATATACCAAGGCGTGCCTTTAGGGCACTGTAATCAATATGTATATAGGTGGATATAGATATCAGTATGTACGGTTACAATTCCTTGACGATTATCCATCCCTGAAATATCAATAACGATACCCATCTTGATCAAAACGATGTCGGCGGTGCAGGCCGAGATACTGAAACTGCAAGTCGGTTACATAGCGGGACTCTTTGAACCTAATTACTCCGGACTCGTGTCGTCTACCTTTATATAGATACATGGTGCTATTGAATTTGTTGCGAGTACGTACCTACATACCTTGATTTCAGCTCTGTTTCAATTATTTACATATGTACCCGGCGATTTCTGATTTGTTGTAATTATGTACTTATATAGCTGTATTGATCTCGCGAGTTAGTTCAATTACTGGTTTACATATACATGGTAATTCCTAGTTTGCGCCAGTCAGGCAGTTTACATATGAGGTGACAACAGGGCTTTGTAGTCGATGGGTATATATAGAGGAACTCAGTTTATATATTCGCTTGCGCCAAGAGGCGATTAATTGGTTCTGCTTACATAGATGTACGTATTGCAAAGCGACGGTGGGTTCCGTACACTTTTGGGCTATTCCCGTCGGGTGTCTCAGGCTAGGGAGACTCTAGTGGCTGAATTCGGAAATGTTGACCACTATACATGTGGTCATGATTACTGGGGAATTCGACTAAATGTTGACCATTACACTATGGACAGGATCTTTTGTATTCGGTAAAATCTTGTCCATTACACTATGGACAGGATTTTTGGTGTTCACTAAAAATGTTGTCCATTATACTGTGGACGGGATTTTTGGGGTTCGCTAAAAATGTTGTCCATTATACGGGGGACAGGATTTTTGGTGGTCGCTAAAAATGTTGACCATTGCACTGTGGTCAAGTTGACCGTTATTGCGTGGTCAAGATTATGGGTTTTCGCTAAAAGTTGGCCATTAGGCTGTGGTCAGGATTAATCCACCTCGTAACGATCCGTATGGATCTGTTACATACGCAAATAAGGTACTAACAATCGCGTTTCCCAGTGTAAGCGGTCGAAAAATGCAATGCTAAGTCGCAAGATATCGGCCACGAGGATATCGTGCATGTGGCTATATCACAAATCTATGTTCGCGTATATAAGGGAAAAATCTGTGCTAGCGTACTTCATCGTGTTTACGATCCCAAACTGACTTGATAAAAGAACAACCCAAGTGTACGCACCTAAACTGGACTCACGCATAAATTTGTTAATATCGAACAAGAGATTGAAAACTGAAATCCGCAGTTATTAGCGAAATCGTAATTTCGTCGACGATTATTTTGCGCTGTCGTATATACAGATTCATGATTTCAGTTTGACATCACATTTTTATAACAAAGTCCGATGTATAAATCTCAGGAAGTAGTTTTTATGGATTTCTAATTTCAAATTGTCGAAGTCTTGAATTTTTGTGAATCTTCAACTAACAGTATCGCCCGAAGTGAATGCTGTTCGTTCGAAAAAATTTTGTCCGAAAGGTATTCGAACTTTGTTAGAAAATTTTAGGGTGCTTGTTTAAAATTTGCTCGAGAGCGGTTCCATGTTTCTTCGAAACTGCTTCGCGGATAGGTAACTTTCCTTCTATTTCTGTAAGTCGTTCGATCGTTCGAAATGCGACGGTCAATTCTGGTGAGTGTTTGAAATGTACTAATTCCATTTTACTTTTGTCAAGACAAACAATTTTTAGCTTTCATCAATATTTGTTTGCCAATAAATGTGATATACTTTCATTCCAATTGCTGTTATATTGGTCATCCATTTTGTATCATCTTTATCCAGAAACAAAAATTGGATTCCGGTTTCATTCCCGCAAAATCACACCTTGACGAGGTTGGAATGGGGAATTTGCTGAAAGCTAATCGCGTTGCTTCTGGCGCAATCGCAGCTAGCGGTGGTAGTGATAGTGGTCGTCATAAGTCCGGAGGAGTGTATGACTCGTCGTCAACTTTAGGTTCGATCGGATTTGGCCCTATAAGCGCTCAGCTGGGGCTACGACTCCCGAATTCTGCTCCAGACATTGAAGAACACGATTTGTACACAAACCTGCCGCCCGCAATACACAGTCGTGATGAAACAGGAGCAAGCACTAAGGCGGGAGTCTCTTTTCCTACAGGTAATTTTGACTGTTATTGCGTGCTGGCTAGCTGTGGGTAGCAAAGGAATTACATAGCACCGACATACTCTTTTCAGACTGAGCAAGAGTATATTAAGGGATGGATGATTATTAATTGCCGTGTTATCTGCACTGTGGCATCTTTCAAGAGATGTAAAAGACTGAACGTGTAAAACGCATGTAGGCAATGCGTGAAAGGGATGTTAAAAAAATTTCAGGAATATGGAAAGACACTTCTTATTGTCTGTTGTTTTGTAGAATAGAAGGCGAGCAAGCATTTACTTTATGCGATTGCCATCCAGGAAAAATATTTAGTACAACTCTTTATATCAAACATATAGGAGTATATTACTGTCAATGCTTGACATGCATATCTGTGCTTAAATACACTATCGGAATCATTTGTAAGCGTTCATTTACTTATACGAAACTTTTCAGGTTTGTAATTTATATATGTACATACTTATGTTTATAATTGTGAATACGTACATATATGTTTATAAAATTTTTGTGTTTATAGAATTGCGCAATTTCAAAAATGCGAAGCTATGTAACCAGGGAAACAGTGAAATATGTATATCTGTGCTAATTTTACGTTACTCACAGTATTTATCCATTGCCAGGTCGCCATACCACTTCTTTCAGAATTGATCCACATAGCAATTTTGATAAAAAATGCAAAGCACCTGGCTGGATCTATATTCTCAAAGCCAGTGATCCCAACGAGAATCATAATGTAGACATATCGTAGGTTTTATGTCTTCTGTACATGGTAATATAGATTTCAATAAATGATGGACGTTTCGTCCCAGGTGTCTGAAGATTGGCTTCTCCGTTACCTGAAAATTTTGGCCGGGTTCATGAACCTCGGAACCTCCTGGATTACTTTAGAGCTTCTAAAAATTTTCAAAATTTAAGGCTTTTAATGAAGTACCTAAAATTATTAATAAATGGCTTCGGAAACGCTACGAATATGTGGCTTTTGAGGTTAAAAGCTATTTTCAACGATTTTACTTGGGGAGTTTTCCTGCATGGGAAACTTATAGCCGGTGTTAGTTTTTTCTAACTTGTGCGGCTTTGTATGATATCCAGATATGGCATATCGACGTATTCTATCGAGAGCTCATTGGCTGTGAATGCGAAAGGCGTGGGTGTACCTATGTTTCACTACGTTCTGCAATCTCGATAGAGTTACTAGTTTTACATATGTAATTACGTTCATAGTTGTGGAGATGTAGGTCACTGATAAGAGGAGCTGCATCAGTCCCCATAGGTATACCTTATGTCAAGAATTTATCATTTTGGGGTATTTTAACGGTGGTGCAGAAATGTAATTTCTCGCAAACGAGATTGAAAATGACCAGGCCCAGTAATTTGGATATGTTTTCTTCAGGATCCCTTACTGCGGTATGCGACTTCAACAAAGGAATTTGAAAAATGTCTTTGTTCTGTGTTATCCGTTAAGCCTTTAGAATACACAGTAGAGCACCCAATCGGATCGAATTGGCTGGAAAGTTTTAGTTTCGGGTGGCTTTTGGTAGGGTATATTTCCGATAAGGCTGCATATTATTTGGTGCTTCAGCTATGTACTAATGAATTGAACCCCTTATGGTTGAAGGGCCTCACAATCACCAATACCTGTAAGCGTAACATTTATACATGCTTACGTCGTCGGGCAGCCTATGTATTGTTCGATGAATCTCTGGCATTGAATAGACATATAAGCTTAGTTACGAGTAACAAATTTAATTTATTGACATCGGTTACCTGGCGGCATCACGGTGTTGTGGAGTCTTGTAAATATTTTTAAACCCTATCCGATCTCGAATACCTAGCTTTTCTAAAGCGGGGGACCTAGCATTTTTGGTGCCCCCTGGCATTAAACGGGCGCCACCGGTTGGAGGCCCTGGCAAAATTCTGGCTTCCCGAGAAAAAGCCTCGTAAAATTTTTGGCATCCACCCAGATTACGAAAAAATGACAAAATTTTTAACAAAAATCCTTTCTGAAGATAAAAGTTTCATTAATTTTAGGAAAAAGATTGGTTGACATGTTGGCTTTAACCTCAGTAAAGAGCTTTTCTAAGACCAATTATTAACAATTTTTATTTTTTCGCTGAAAAGCGCTACAGTCATTTCCTGATTCATACTACGTATACATAAATGTACCATTTTTTAGAACCTTGTGACAAAGATTAGCCTCGATTCAATTTATTTGTCTTGCCATAAATAAGATATTTCCAAATTTGATTGGTTTATTTCCTACATAAAGTAAAATTCGTTGTAAACCTGTTTCGTTTTTAGTTTTAAATTGTTGGGTTGTGGCTAGTGCTTTCAAAGCAGTTCAAATATCCGACTACTGATTTGAAATCTTTAATGAAATGGCATGGGACATTTCGCTAATTATTTGTTCAGCCTGCGCTTAATTATAAGGTATATATGTGTTGAATTTTAAATTAAATACTGCTTTGATAGAATTTTATTTATTAACCAGGCCGAGCAGATGACGAGCCTCAAAAGAAGAAATACGTAAAAGAAGCGTGGCCTGGAAAAAAACCAACACATTTACTGGTGTAGAAGCCAGCATACGTTTGCAATTCTTTTGGAATGTTTATCTGTGCGCTGATGACCGCCGTTGTAGTAACTTTCGAACGAACGTGTATTCATTCTACAGGTGTTGTCGGTCGCTACTTTAATGTATAACGGCACTTGGCCGTACTTCATTGGAGCTGCAGTATACAATAGGTCACAGCGTTACTGGCAAAGTGACCGTTAGGATACAGTGAAAATTAAAATTAATATCATTTGTATGTTGTGCTTGGAATATGCACGAAAGAACTGTGGATCCACCTTTGTTATGTTTTGTGGTTCAAAAATCAAGAATTAATGTACATTTACTGCAAATGTGTGGCTTTCCTACAGTATTGGTGTTTATAAACTACAAAGAAAATGCTTATGCTTAATATAGGTATTTAGCCTTGTCTTATATGATTAATAAAAATTTAGCCTAATTATGCATAATTTGCCTATTGCTAACTTTTAGCAAAATTTGATGCCTAATATTAATCTTTATTAATAAACATTTAAGTATAATTATGCTATTTTAATTTTGTAAGAAAAATGAAACTAACAAACTAACATGTTTAGCAATACTACACCTAAAGTTTTAAGATTTTAAGCTTAAATTATGGTGACGCATTTTAGGTCTTCATTTAGCATAGTTATGTTTAAAAATTAGCGTCGTTATACCATAAAAGTATAAAATAATATTAATGTTAGTAGATAGAAAACCCGGGTTTTACCTCCCCCCCACACACGGTGTTGGGGGAAGTGGGGTGACAGATGGTATATATACTTGGTTCAGTTGCTATGGTAACGCACTAGTAGTTCCAGTTTTCATGGAACTATATATGTGTTGCGAGTCGCTGAATAATGTATACCCCACACAAATAACCACATGTGGGGTATATATCTATATTTCGGTTGTGACATATTCTTAAAGATGTTTATAACCCCACACAGGGTTGAGAAACATGGTTCGTCAGGGGATGGATCATATTTTTATGTTTCACAATATACAATTATTAAATTAATTAATAAAACTATTACCAAACCTGATAAAACCATAATTAGTAATAATAACCGGGTGGTGGTGGAAAGACGGTTTGAAAACATTATAGGAAACTGTCGCGAATCTGGAGATACTGATCGAATCCGGGTTGTGATGGATACGCGTCGCAATGTCGTCATTACTGCATATCCTGTGGCGGTTTTGACTTGTGTGGGGTAAATATCGATGGTGTGTAGGTAAATATCGCTGATGTGGGGGTAAAATGGGGTCTGTGGAGGTGACATATGACGCTGTTTTGACAGATGGTGTAGATGGTTATTTAACGAAGACTTCACTGGTTTTGGTTTCACTTTTCAAGTTTCATTTTTACGCTCAAGTTTCATCATGGCTTTCACACAGTCTGTTGGTAATTCGGATGTATTGGTCGACGACGACATGTTCAATGACGACGACTCGCTGTTCAACGATGCGCTGCTCAACAGCGACAATCCGTTGTTCAACGACGACAATCTGCTGCTCAACGGCGACGATCCGCTGTTCAACGATTCGCCGTTCAATGGTGACGATGCGCTGCTCAATACGACGGGTGGTAAGGGCAGCGATTCGCTTTTCAATGTCAGCGACGGCCGTGACAATCCAACAATCAGCGACAAAGTTGAAGATCAACTCGACAACGACCTCGATCGACGAGCGGACGCGCAACGGCTGGCGGATATGGTCTACGAGCGAATCGATTTCGATCGCTGCGAAGATCCGCACCTGATCATCGAGAACGAATTCTGGAGTGTCCTCTGTTCGATCATCTGCATCGATGTGATGCAGGTGCAGAAGCTGGTTTGGGATCGCATCTTCCAGCGAATTCAGTTCCAGCAATTACAACAAGCTGAACGAGTGCTCGAGAAGCTCCATAAACAGTACAAAGGCGAATGCGACGCGTGTTATTACGAGGATCCTGGGCAACGTCTTCACGCTCAAGCTTGTGGCTGCATGCATTCTTCGCGATACTGCAAGCACGACATTAAACATGCTTGTAAAATGACAAACATTGAATACAATGAAAAGTTGTACAATATTATTCGTGAAAAATTGAGTTTTATAACGATATGTATTAATGTTATATTTTTTCTTAATAAAGTGTTAAAACTGAAACATTCTAAGCAGATAAACTGCGATGCTTGCTCAGCATGTACCAGCTACACTGATTGGAACCTCTGTTCCCTGTATACCGCCACATAAGTTGAAATATCAAATTTACGATGTTTGAAAAAACGTTTCAGCCGGACCAAGGGCCTCATCAGACTGTCATAGGCTACCGTTACGTTTTTTTTTCATTTTATTTAATACAAACAATGATAAATTATACAATCAATTACAATTTATACATTGTACAATATCACAGTTATATTCAACAACAATGCAGGGATATATCAACCACAGTTTATACATTGAATGTTCAAATGATTGTCCTTTCTTCATTTCTTTCTTCACAAAGTCCGCAGCTGTGAGCACCGCTGTACGTTTTCGTATTAGCGCCATCAGCGTTTCTTTTTCCTGCGAACGTCCATCTATGAAGTCACCACTAGCCTCACATTCACG
>JASANE010022684.1:0-18455 GCA_030248225.1 Trileptium ribeirensis | reverse complement strand
TTGTTAACAGGAGACTATTGTTTTATTGTAATCTCATATGGATATGATGTTTTGAAATGACATTTTATTAGCGATCTGATTTTGTAGCTGGCCTTCGTCGTCGATGTGACTAGAAAGTTTTAGATATTTTAAATCATTTTCCGTCATGCTTCATAAATATTCGGAAGTATTTGCGGCGGCAGTTTACATTATTGTTATTCCAGCTATTATAATGCAGCCGCGTAGACATTTAATGTTACACGTCCCTTCATGTAATTTTTTTATTTTATCCTTTTCATGACCTGGTTGCGCTAATATTATGGAGCTAGTTTTTCCGGAGAATCCTTGTCGAGAATTTTATTTATGTGGGAGAGGATTCAATTATGAATTTTGAGCTGAAAGGCTTTGCCGTCGCAGTGCTGTAATGCGCCGAAGATATCAGATTTGTAAGCTTTGTAGTGACACCAGCGTTTTTGCTGTTATTGAATCAATTGTAGTACAACTGGCCTTTAAAGTGACTCTGTTTTATTCACACTGTGATCACCCGTGTCATAATACGCTTTGTTTATCGATATTCGTTTCAATATTCCTCGGTGCTTTGATTTGGCTGACTCAAGAAATTTTGACATCTTATTCCTATTATTGGTTACGGAAACACCTATGATACAGCCTATTTTATTGTTATATATCCAGTCTAAATAGATACACAATATTATAGAGTGTCGACATTACCCTTCATAGATTCAGTCCCTGCCAGAAATGTCTGCTGTTCGTTTGAGTGTGTTTGACATCTGTTCGAATAGTGTTCGACAGTATGCATGGGTAAAATGTAATGGGATTTGTAAATGGAAAAAATTAAAATTAACAAAAAAATTGTTAATATACTAGATAGTGTTGTTCGAAACTGTTCCAAATGCGTTCGAATAAAGTTTGTTGTCCGAACTTAATTTGTTTGATTTTCGCTCGTTGTCTGTTCGTTTCGAAACCCGACAGTT
The DNA here is from genome assembly GCA_030248225.1 of Trileptium ribeirensis. Taxonomy (NCBI): domain Eukaryota; kingdom Metazoa; phylum Nematoda; class Enoplea; order Enoplida; family Thoracostomopsidae; genus Trileptium; species Trileptium ribeirensis. Next base: position 17,481 of record JASANE010022684.1, on the reverse strand, counting down.
ATTCCCGGCAGGGACTATTATCTGTTGAAACTTAACTTTTCAATGACCTCTAGAGCTCGCGCTTTTGGAGCCAGGTTTCCAGAACGTAGTGAAACGTTGTGGAGATTTTGTGTTGCAGGGTGAAATCTTTTAAATTCCGTCTGTGTGTGTGCGCTCGGACTTAACTCGTAAACACCTTAACCGATTTTCATGATCTTGGGCTCATTTGAACCGGCATAGTCGATTTACTGTCTACATTCCCAAGGGTTTTTTGGTTTACGGTCTGGTTTCCATTCCCAAGGGTTTTTTGGTTTACGGTCTGGTTTCGGGGTCAGGGGCTAAAATGTGGGTTTTTTGGCCCCGTTTTACCCCATTTTAGCACCCTTCACGGAAGCAAGGTTATTATTATCTTAACTACCAATTTTTTTCTCTGGATGGTTTTATTTCATAGTAAAATGATAAATGCCGATGCCACTTTTTTTGTTTTTCGATTAAGGCGCTGGTTCTGGATTTATGGGGTTTGAGGTACGTGGGTATGGTGCCCCAATGGTTGCTCGACCCAAAATTTGAAAATTTGTTCTGACGTCTTGAGCGGTTGATAAGTTGCACCTGGGGGTTCCTCTGTGATCCATGGTTCCATAGGCACAGGGGTTTGGCGCCCCTTTGGTTCGGGGTTAGACTTCAAAATGAGGGTTTTTACACCATTCCAGTACCCTTCACGGAAGCAGGGTTATTTTTATCGTAACTTTCGAGTTTTTTTCTCTGGTCGGTTTTATTTCATAGTAAAATGATAAATGTCGAGGCCTCTGTTTTTGTTTTTCGATTAATACTCTGGTTTTGGAGTTATGGTAATACTCTGGTTTTGGAGTTATGGGGTTTGAGGTAACTTAGACTTAGAACATTTGTTCTGACGTTCTGGGCGGCTGAAAAGTTTCCCTTGGGGGTTTACGGGCATGGGAAACTCATTGCCGGTGCTGGTTTTGCTCTGCAGCCCATGATTCCATGGTACGGGGTATGACGCCCCATGGTTAAGGTTCAGAGGTCAAAATGAGGGTTTTTAGTACCCTTCACGGAAACAAGGTTATTTTTAATTTAATACTCTAATTTCTTTATCTGGTTGGTTTTATTTCATAGTAAAATGATAAATGCCGATGCCTCTTTTTTCGATTAAGGCTCCGGTTTTGGAGATATGGGGTTTGAGGTATGGCACCCTCATGGTTCCTCGACCCAAAATTTTTTCTGACGTCTTGGCGGCCGATAAGTTGCACGTGAGGGTTTTCGGGCATGGGAAACTCATTGCCGGTGTCAGTTTTGTTGTAACTTGTCTAGTATTGTGTGATGTCCACTTATAGCATATCGACAAATACTATCGAGAGCTGATTTGATGTACACACAAAAGTTGTAGCCGTAGGTGCACCTATGCTTCACTACGTTCTACAATCTCGATAGAGTTACTAGTATAAAAATTGTTCATTACTGACATGATCAGTGAATTAATATATTCTTACAAGCACAATAATATATACTAAATTTTGTTAATTTTATATTGTCCAATCTGTGTGAATTTATATTTTGTGTGTTATTTTCTTCCATAGTCTTAATATTGTTGACTGGCATTATACTCTGAATGTCCAGTTATTTCTGTGTTCGGGAATATCGGAACTTTTGTTTGCCGATATGTTTACGCGTTATATTATGTATTTTTTAATATTTTTCATCACCATGCTCGCGAGTAATGTTTTCAATACATATGATTAAAAAAATTTAGTCGACCATATATTCCATGGTGCCAACAATGTACGCTGCTTAACTGCCGATACTGGTGATTTGGCGCTACAGTTTATGAGTGATTGTTTCATAAAAATTAGCTTATTTCTTGGAATAATATTTGTTCGAAGTCTCATCAGTTATTATATAAACGGTATTGTTCTGAACTGGAATAGTGTAGGCTGCCACTTTATTGACTCGGAATTACTAGCACCCTTCGTGCGAGCGAGTGACTCTTTGAGAAGATTTCCAACGTACTAAATTTAATCAGACATATTCAATTTCATAATTTTGTTCTAGAAACCCAGTTATAAAAGTTGCTAGCGAGCTTTTGGGCCAACCGCAGGTGAGTCAGTATTCGAGGGATGGCTATGAATTTTTGTGTTTGGACGGGGAAATCTTGGTTTAGAATTCGAAGCTGATAATGGACGCGTTCCTTATTCATTTTGGCAATAGTATTTTATATTGATGAATATTTTACATGTATTCTTACATAATATTACTTTATTAAATAATGTATAAAAACCCAACTAAAAATGAACAAGAATAAACGTAATATTGATAATCTTGATATTATATTCTGCACTCAGAAAACACCGCCTTTTGAATTCGAAAATGAGAAACTTGAACTATTTGAGGACCTGTATAAATCCACTTTAACTTAATCTTTATGCACATAAGAACTCTTACACAGGTCCCCCTTTTTAAAGGCGGAGCCTCTATTGCTGTAATGCTTTTGCATATTAATGATAACCCCGGTACCTGCTAAATCAATGACGCCAGCACCAAAATAAAGCCATGAGCAGTAACTTTTGATGTGTTTTAGCACAATTTCTTGAACTTTTTTGTTCCCCTCTTCCGAAAAATGAAGTCCATCTGACAACTCACTGTCTTCAAAATATGGCAATTTTAATACCATTAGTTTTTGCATAACTTCTTGTTCTTCGAAGTTATTCAGCATTTCGTTGTAGCGTTGAATATAGGAGTTAACCATGCTATTTTCAGAAGAACTCCTATTTGGAACATTACATATATGCAGTTTAGTCGTAGGGCAAAGGCTTTCAAACAATTGTGTGAAATTAATAACTTTTTTAGCTATTTTCTTCGGTCCCTGTCTTGCCTTTTTGATTTTCTTCGAAAGTGAGTTTGTTCCACCAAATTACGTTTTTCACATAGCTGCTAACCAACCACGGGGCTGCCGACATCAAGAACTCTGGCTTTGCTCCAGGCAGAGTATATCCTTTGACGAAATTTTGGGTTTTTGTGGCTGATTTGGCGAAAATTGATAAATTTCAGAGTAGAATCGTTGATGACTATGATATCAGGAAAACATTTTTTAATTTCTCTGAAATGACTGCGCAAATTATTTTGACGCCTTCAATGGTTCTTTCAACAAGCGGTCTTTTGGTTTTATCAAAATAATTTTTTTATATTTTGATCAGCTTGTTGTGATTCCGAACAATCTTTCTCAAATAAAGCAGAAATTGCATTTATCGACCGTGACAACTTATCTGCCACGATGTTTTGTGCACCAGATATGTGCTGGAACGTGCAATTAAACTCAGAGATATAAGACAGCCATCGCGCCTGCTGCAGTGTTGGTGTCTTCATAGTCATGGCTCCTAACAAAGGTTTGTGGTCTGTTACTACACAAAATTGTACTCCACGGAGCCAATTGAAATGTTTTAAACTCACAAAGACAGCCAGAAGCTCTCTATCAAAAGTTGATTTTCTGGATTCGGCTTCCGAAAGTTTTCTGGAGAAAAATGCAATTGCTTCTTATCTAAACCAATGTGTTGGCATTCGGAAATGCCAGTTGAATTGTATTTTTCAATGAGGCTTTGAGCTGCTCGAATGCTTCAGTAGCCTGAGCGTTCCACTCAAGTTCCACACAAACGGGCGATAAAAGCCAGCTACGCCTAGGAAGCTTTTCAACTCCCGCACTGTTATTGGCTTTATCAATTTTATCAATAGCAGCTATTTTGTCCGGAATTGGTTCTGTTCCTTTTGCTGAAACTTCAATTCATACTAAGGCTACTGTTGGACGGTAAAATTCGCATTTCCTTTGCTTCAAGCGGAGGTTATAGTGACTCAAACGTTCAAATACATTTTCAAATTGTCGAAGTGTTCTATTTCACTTCTACTGGAGACTAAGATGACATCCATGTACGCCTTAGCAAAAAGCAAATCTTGTAGCGATATATCAAAAAGACGTTGGAAACTCTGGGCTACATTCCGCAACCCAAATGGCATGCGTTTGTATATGAACAAACCGAATTGTGTCGTTATTGCTGTTTCACATTGATCCTTTTCAGCAATTGGTATTTGATGAAACGCATTAACAAGATCAAGTTTTGAAAAAATGCATCCATGTAACTCATTAGTAATATCAGGTGTATTTGGCATTGGGTACCTATCCGGTACTGTTATACGATTGAGTTGCCTGTAATCTCCGCGGATCCGTGTGAGATCTTTTTTGGAACCATGTGTAATGGGGTGGCCCAAGGTGACTCACCTCGATAAACTATACCCTGCTTTTCCAGTTTGGTAAAACACATCTTTGCTATTTTAAGTTTGTTGCCAAAAAGGCGCCTTGGCCTCGCAAAAACAGGCGGCCCCGAAGTTGTTATGAAATATCTTACTGGATTCATAACTTTATCAGAAAATTCAGTCTCACCAAATATGCTAAAAAATTATTTGAGCAGAGCCTTCAGGTTGATTTGGAGCTATGTTTACAGCAAAACTCGGTTGTTAGTTTGGTGCTTTTCGGCTAATGTATTGCTGTTGGAATCGACAAGAAGTTAGTAATAACTTAAAAAATGTCTGTCAATTATTGGTTCTGCAATATCGGCAATAATATATTCCACGTAAAATCGCGGTCTAGACACCCAATTGTGAACGTCATCCGCCTATAGCCAAATGTTTTAATTGGTAGTTTGTTTGCCGCTGAAAGGGTTGGCGTTGTTTTATTAATTTTCTCACTAATATTTAACATTTTAAGTGGTAAAAGACAACAATCGCTTCCGGTATCTGCTATGAAGCGACCACTGGTTCAGCGGCAACGTGGACAGTGTTCATTCCGGTTCCTGCCGCTGTGGAGCCCGAGCTCTTGCGTTTCCCGTTCGCGGGATCCACTTGCAGGGTTGATTGCATTTTTGTGCATTAACACCATACATGTAGTGATAATAGCACCAGCAAAAGCCATTTGGATTGTAATTTTTGGGCTCTCGAATTTTTGACGAGCTTTTAGCACGGTAGTTAAGCCTATTTGTTGAGGCGTTGCGTCCTCGAAAATTTTTATCTTCTCTATTCTCTATTCTTACTGCTCGGACGTTGATGATAGCTATCTGTTTTCATGGCCTTAATCACATTCGTTAACGTTTCTATTTGCTCTTTTAACTCTGAAATTTCGTTCTGAGAGCTTGTTGCTGCCTTCGCTGACACGGCTGCGGTATTCGCTCGAGGTATTTGGTTGATTATTTTATCAGCAGCTTCTGCTAATTTATTAAGAGCTGTGTCGTCACTTAGGGTGCTTAACACAACTCTAATTTCTGTTGGTAATATTTGAAAAAATCTCAATTTTACGAGATTTTCGTTGTTTGGGCCCAGCTGTTTGAGATGACGAAGCGCTGACGACGGTTTCTGATCACCGAGAGTTTGTTCACTGAACAGTATTTGCAATTTTTGTTCGGCAGTTTCATCGAAATGTCTTATAATTTGATTTTTATTTCTTCATATGAAAGTGTAACTTCTGCACCGCTTCGGTTCAGCGTGGAAACAGGAACGGCACGCAGAAGGCTATTTTTGCGAACCATCTCTGTTGTTCCGGTCAGCATTTCATCCACCGTTTCAAACCAACGCTTAGTTTCTGTTTCAAAAAATCAGGCAGCTTCACAGTTCTGCCAGCCTCTTCAATAGCCTCAATATTATTGCCGGTTGCGAGATTACGCGCCGGCTTGATTGAATTGAGGACGATGCCAGCAACTGTTTCGCCGTGAGTTTGAACACGTGCGATTAGTTCGTCTTTTGATATTGTGACCGGATTTGTGGATTCGGCATCGTTTTCGTTTAAAGTTCGCAACGCTGCTTCTAAGTTAGTCTTGGTATATTGTTGGAAATTGATTGGTCCAGGGTTAAGTTCTGTCGCAGAAATAATTAAAAGCCAAAGTAGTCCGCTACGATGGCGATCTGACATTTTCATGCACATACACAAGCATTCACACCTTATGTGTTTCGCAAAGAATGACATTTTTATAAACAAGGTGTACGAATATGGTTTGCTTAAAATCAGGGAAACTTGGAGAAAACCGTGTTTGAACCGTTGTTTGTAGTTTTTTGAGTTAGGAAAGCAAACATTTATCGCCAACATTTAAAATCAAGAGGTGCTGGACAATACAAAGAAACGTAACGAATAATTTCATTTTTGACCAAAACCAACAGAATTTTTGAAAATTGTTTTATAGTTTAATGTCCTTCATTTCAAACGCACAGTCAGTTTACGTTTTAGTAAGCTTGTGCCATTAAAATATCAAAAAACCAACGTTACCATTGCATTGATTTTTCTTCTGTGCATTGCTGTGACTTGATGCCGAATAAAGAGTCATTTGTGTACACTAGGGGAACGGAGCTTCGGTAATCTTGGCTTAGTGATCATTTCGTTGTTTCAAATTCACCCCCCTGGGACCTTTTAAAGTCCCACGATAGCAATAATACACGGTAATAATTCGTTAATGGTAACGCTAAGGCCATTTTAAACACTGAGCAATGTAAAGTATGTGTAGTAATTATTATTGAAACAATGCATAGTAATTATTGTTATCAATGGGCTGTGACATTTATTGCAACAGAGACGGAGTGCCTGAATTATTTGGTAGAGTTGTGACCTAAAATATGATAGAAAATACTGCTTATAACTATGTGACAAATTAGTTGTACTACGACTTGCCGTGCATTCAAATAGTTGTGCCCGTGTTTTTGAAGTTTACTTCAAACTGCTGCTGTTGTGTTCGTTTAAACTCGTCGGTCGCAACCGGGCGTGTGAATGAATGTATGGCAAATCGCATTACATCATGCTACTTATTTTCTTAATATGCATTACTGTAGACCTTGGTATTGTTGCCTTTCTGTGATTCCTAATTTCGTTTGATAATTTGCGCATTATAAGTGAGGTAATATTAGTTTATAATTCCAGTTACAACTGAACATGATTTGTAAAAGGTTTCATCATTTTTTGTCAAATTCAGCTGCGTTTTGCTCGATACCTGCTATATAGTTCACTCTGCACGTGACGCTATGGACAGAAATAAACGCAAATTTTGGCGAAAAATGAGCAGCTGTTTAATTGCTATTCAGAAACGAGTTGCTACTGCTTCTATGACTATACACGCATCATATGTAAACATCGGATAGCATCGTGATTCTCAACAAACAAGCTTCAGTAAGTGATTTGTTGATATGTGTTACCAAATATTCCTACCACCCTTTTCGTTCAATATACAACGTTTAGACGATTTTCTGCGAACCAGTTTCTCTTTCCTCATATTCCGGCGTTCGATGGTGTGTTGGTTTACTGCATTTTAGCTTTACTGAAACCGAGTGATCAATACCACCATTCTCAGAAATTTCTAAAGACATACAATACATATTTTCTATCTTTAACGGATAGGTTAGCCGGATTCGTGATTGGCTTCAAGTTTACTTTCAATATAGTACAGCACATCAATGTAGGCTACAGCTATAGGCAGAAATAAAAAACATATCTGTCGGGAACCGTTCGGACAAAATACCAGATAATTCAATGAGACCGTTGAGTTAGTAGCGTTAATTTAATTTCGATTAAATACAATACTTTAGTAATTTGATACGAAAGTCAATGAAGCTGTACCGGTTCATTGATGGTCATATATGGTCAGGCTCCGAGGTATCGTGGTGGATAACCGTGTCCTCTTTTGGGGGAGGGGATGTGAGGTCCGCCGTGGGGGTGTTAGACGACCTATCAGGGGCTCCTAGTCTCAGGGCTAAAGATCATCTGTGATTGATGATGTCACAATGCATCGTGTACCTAACATAACGATTACACCTGAGACGGTTAAAAATCTGTTGTAATTGTTAATAGCAAACATGGGATGATATTTAACGTAACAACGTGTTGATTTGTGCCCTGCACAGAACAGGCGGAAATGTATAGATTATGTATACTATTGCTGGAAACGCCATAGCTCTATACTCAGCCCTTATGAAAATTAGCCAAATACCTCAATCGGTGGCTATTTCTATGTTATAAATTTGATGTTGCATCCTATTTAATATAGAATCTATGTAAGATTCGTACTTGATGCCTAACCGTGCCTACAACATGGCACCGTTTGTATGTTCATCTTTGAGCTTAGGAATAATTACAGTACAAAGCCCGACAGTAATTAGTATCTATTCAATTAATCGAAGGATATATTTTTATTTCCGTCCGTCTCTGTATCATTATGCAAAAATGCACAAGCAATATCGCGGAGTGACGTAAGACCTAAAGTACTTACATTATTTGTATGTAGCTTATCAATGGATATTGGGTTGCGGAGCTCTAGAATATGGGTAATATGTATCAAAAGTCCAGTTCTTCATCAAATATCAGTGCTTTCGTTGCATTGAGTACTTTAATTTTATTTTGTGTAAATTTTCGAGTATTGGATTTTCATTTGTTATATTAGATTATTTTTGGTTATGATATCTTGGTATTGTTGGATTGAAATAATAAATTGTTATTATTAGGATTTATTTATTTTATACTAGTGTTATTTGTTTGTCAAGTAATAGGCTTCCAGATGTCATTGTTTTGTATTTTATTAGTAAGCTTTTGGCTCAAATTAGGCATACCGACGTTAGGTAAAGTGAGATGTTTTAGTAAGGTACAATTTTGTGGAGTATTCAATACTATGTGTCGTCGTAGGCATGTGATACTTTTTTATCTAATTATGATTATCTATCAGCTAAATGTGTGATGCTTATGTACCAGATTTTAAATCTCGTGAGAGTCTGAGTCATTTCATCGTGCTTAAATGCAATGATGATATCACAAAAATCGTGCCGCGGTAAATTGCATTAACTTGCCTGATGTTGTGCAGTTCGGCGTTGTTCCACAAAATTTTAGACCGACTATAAATGCAGTTGTACTACTGTCCAGAGTTAAGCAGTGTAGCACATTTCGTTGATTTTGAGCGTAACTTACTTGTATTGTAAGATGCAGCAGTGTTGCAAGACGTTCAACTTATTACACTCATCTTAGCCCAGGTAACCCGGAGGGGTGATACTTTATAACGTTAGGAAAAAGAACAGCTTAGAGCGGGGGTTCTGGGTTCGGCAGCCACCGACTTAGTGCATGCCGGATATAAAGACCTTAGCTTAGGCTTAGTATATCGAGAACTGCAAGGCATACATTTTATTTCTGCCCCTCAGTTTTACCTGGGTCATCATATTTATGTCAATACCATAATGTTTTCTCGCCGGTTTTGCTTCTATAGTTGATAGTTACATAAACTATGTTTCAGTCGAGACTGATAAATTTAAATTGTTTAATTTGTTTCCTTTTATTGAAGTTCTTGAGGATGTTAATTTTGATGCTCCGTTGCTGGTTAACATCTTATATAACCAGATTTTATTACATGTAATCCCTTAACAACTCATGTAGTTACTCCTGTGCAACTTAAGACAATACACAGTTCGTTGCGTAGCGTAAGTTTGGCTGCGTGTTGTTTTTCACTCACACTGTGAAGAGACCTTAGGATCCTAACAACAGAACCTTCATAGCTCTATGGTTAGTGACCTCAGATTTTACTCATAATGCTTGTGTTCTAGTGGTCGCGCCGGCAACAGTTTGTTCAACACTAGCTAGATGCAATGTGTTCATGAAGTAAATGTACTTGGATTGTTTTAGCTTTTACGTAACATTACGGTATTCGATTCTTTTAGATTTTACTTAACGTTAATGTGTGTTCACACATTCGAACCGTTAGCCCTACTATTGAAGGTATTTTTGCATTTCGGTTAGCCTGAAAGTAATAACTGCTCAAATCGCATATCACTTTAGCCAACTAGGAACAAAGGATATATTTTGAAGAAATTTAAGCTCAAAATTTAATAAATAAGTTCAAACAATTTTGAAGCAACGCGCATTGCCACGTTTTTCCATTTCAAATGACAGTAAACTATTTTTTTATCAGAATTTGGGCTCAAATTTTGAAGGCGAATGCATCCTTGCATGAAAGGCACACCATTGAAATAATAAATTATATAATAAAATAAGAATTAAATGCTTTTGTATCCTGTGTCAAGACTCGAAGTAAACCTCTAGGCTTTATTTTAATCACTATATCGTTTGTAGTGTTGCAGTAAACTTAGATTATTACGCAGATTGAGATTTTGTTTTGTTCCGAATGGTGGTGTTTCGTATCCTTTAAGTTTGAGTTTATTATTGAAGTGGCTGCTGGTCGTGGCATCTCGTTAAATTGTCAGAGTGAAGCAATATGAGTTGGGTTTTGTCACAATGTATAGGTATGTTAGAAATATGTGAGTGGCGTTAATGCACAACTGTATATATACGCTGGATTTTCTAATTAGTATGTTACAGCGCTAAAATTTTTTTACCAAAAGTGACATAAATGAATATTTCCTGAACGAGCTGAGTCGAACGGTACAAAAAATATCGCTTTACCTTCAAAATTGACCAATTTCGGACTGGCGGCTAACCAAAAAACCGTTAACTATTCCTCTAATCGGTTAATATTTCGTCTGTACTCGTCCAACGTCCTGTTTTGCATAAACATTTAACCTTGTATTTCCTAAACGAGCTGAGTCGAACGGTACAAAAAATATCGCTTTACCTTCGAAATTGACCAATTTCGGACTGGCGGCTAACCAAAAAACCCGCTAACTATTCCTCTAATCGGTTAATATTTCGTCTGTACTCTTCCAACGTCCTGTTTTGCATAAACATTTAACCGTGTAACTTTTTCGCTTCCACATTTAAATTTATATTATGTTCTTTTGTTAATATTTTGTTACACTTAGAAATAAATGTATTGTTCGGATTCATTCGATATAATTTCATCGCATTTTTATTGTGTGAGCTGCTTGGATAGATTTGTTCATATATATTGGTGAATTGGTTATATAGCTTTGCATGAAAAATCGCCATACGCTGACAACTCTATGAGCCAAACCCTGTGTTTTCTTCGGCATATAATAATAGATATATACTTTTTACGCACACACGATATTCTTAATCCATGCATAGTTAGTAATATAAATTATATACATGATACAATGTAATGGTTGTGGTATTCAGTATATAGGAAAAACCGCTAAACCATTAAAAATATGAATTTATGAACATCTTCTTGAGGTTAGGAAGTATAAACAGCATAAGAGCAAAAGTACTTCTAACCATTTTAATAATATATGAAGTCCTCGGTATCTGAAAATTAAAATTCTGGAAAAATTAGAGATTCTAAGAATAAGAATCTGGATAAAAGATTAAGATTAGATAGAGAAAGTTATTTTATTAAAATACTTAAAACTAAACAACCTTTTGGCCTTAATGGTATGCAAAATGACAATCTTAACATTTCGGTCTGTCAAATCTTTAAAGGTTTTGGGAGAAACAAGAAAGGAGGTAGACGTAAGACATGTAACCACCAAAACCATGTTGACCCGTTAAAAATTATTACCCATTACGCAGATTTATATAAATACCGGTTAAGTGACTTAAGAAGATTTATTTTTAGCCTGACTAGGAAATGTCTGGTCACACTCTTTGACGTGTTTCAACAGGGTATTCCCATGCCAGACAAAATTATATATCTGGATTTTGATAAAATCATCATCGATATATTAGAATTTCGATATGAGGAAAGTCATATTACTAGAAAAAAATTTACCAAAGCATAAGGCTTTTCTAAATATTTCATATGATAATCCAGCTTTCGATATGGTTCATTTCAAAAAAATAATTAAAAGTGAAGATATTAAGAAACTCTGGCCGACCAACATGCCATGTTATACGGATCATTTTATTACTCCCTCTATCTGTTTTAACTATAGTAAACCTATCCGTTTAGCTCTGATGAATTACAAACAATCGATTAATAATCTTGACATCAAACAATACCTGTAACAGGATAAACCCTGTAATCGTAAAAATTCTATTCATTATGATACCATACATGAACATGTGATCATTGGCGATTTAAACTTTATCACTAATCGTAAATTTCGCAAAATACTTTTATACGGTCCTTCGTACAGGTTTCCTAAACCAATTAACCTGGATATGGTTGAAGTTAATTTTCACAAAGGCCTTAATAGCTATATTAATATGATCATAAGTAAATGCCCATTCATGATAAATCGGATTTTAACTATTGGAAAATGCATTTAATCTATAAACTTCATCAAACACTGAATAAAATTAATGTCAAAGATAAGTTAGGATCTAGATATCAGGGTATTGATTATTTTAAAAAATACATTATACATATACAAAAAGAATTTGTTATAAACACGGTAGATAAAGCGTCTCAAAATTATAGCTTTATATGTAAAAAATTATATATACATTCTATCGCTAGAGAGTTGGGTATGATTTTAACCTCAAAAAGTTTGTTAGTAATTTCTATATGCATATACCTAACCCACCCGAAAACATAATTAAACAACAATTACCAGATTTAAAAAATTTTGGAATTACAGTTAATTATGAAAATATTACACTACCTTTCGTTAACGCGGTTCCTAAATTTTAAAAAATCCGGTTAAATTCAAATATATAATCGCTAGCAATATAGCGATCACAAAAAATATGTCTAAAATACTTTCATACTTAAATTATTTGTATTCAGAATACATAAGATCTCGGACATGTCCCTAAAATATCGAAACCTTCCAAATTGCTGTATTATTGGTAGTAATATGAAAATATTACATACCTTATAATCTCTAAATTTACGTAAAAACGTACATACGGTAAACACGTATGATTTCACTACAATGTACCCTTTTGGAACATGAGGATATTATTCAAAATATTACGGGCTTAACCCGCGATATTTTTCAAAAATCCAGCCATAAATTTATTGCCGTTTCACCAAAAGGAGCCTACTGGTGTAATGACTCCAGAAATAATTTAAGTTTTGACGCAGATAAAGTCATCGAGTACCTTACCTGGCTAATTGATAATACTTATTTTACATTTTGTAGCACAGTTTTTAAGCAAGAAATTGGTATACCCATGCGTACGGACGCGGCACCATATATTGCTAACCTACACCTATATGTATATGAAAAGAAATTTCTAAGTTCTTGTCCGAAACATATTTTAAACAGAATTAACTATGTATATAGGTACATAGATGACATAAGTTTAATTACTGATTTCGAGATGTTTGAGAATAATTCCGCAAAAATTTATCCCCCTAGCCTTAAATTGGAGAAGATGCATGACAACAATCGATGTGCGGAAATACTGGATTTAAAGATCAATATAAACACGAATATTGCTGACATTGACCTTTATGATAAACGTAATGATTTTAACTTTAAAATAATTAATTTTCCACATTTTTCATCTAACCTTTCCATTACCATATTCTGCGGAATAATTATCAGTCAAATTATAAAATTTCACAGAATATGTAACAGTGACAATACGTTTGTACGTAATACGATTGAGTTCTGCACTAAGTTGTTGTATCGGGGTTACCCCAATAGATTCATCAAAAGATATCTTAATCAAACAATTAATAGACTTTTCGCTAATAACGAACGACGCGCGTATATTCATAACCAGATCAAAAAACTTCGTGGCGCCAGTTAGTACCCATAACATGGTTGATTGTAAATTATTGTTATGTATATTTTAATGACCTAGAATAAAACTACATAAATTTTATACCCATCTGTTTTATTTACCCAAGTTACCTACTGGCATATTTTACATCATAAAATATCTGATTTCGGTTCTATCTGTTGCTATTCCAGTTCATAATCAAACTTCGCCCCGCATAAGTCTATACTTTATTAGGGATTCATACATATTTAACAAATCAGTACAGCCTACCATTGAAATCTAGGGTTGTTAATACTGTATGGTCAATTGAATTTATAATTAGTGGTGCATGTATACTATAACTCTATTTATTGTCATTCTTTAAAATGTTTATGTGGATTGGATATATTTCATATATTCCAGATAAAAACGTAGAGCATCACGATCACGTGAACGTAACGACGATGATGATACCAGTAACAAAATATCGCGCCAGGAATTTGATAGCTTTGTCCAAGCCGCGAAATCAAAACTAAACGAACATGAAATTAAAATAGACCGGGTATCAAAAGCACTTAAACTAGAAGCAGAACATAGCCGTAAAAGTAATATCATAATACGTAACCTGTCCACAGACCACTCAAAGCCGCTGACTGATCAGGTGCTCGAGTTTATCAATGAGCATTTGATTGCTGGCACAACGCTTAGACTTATAACGATGGACGACATTAGTGACTGCCACTATTTGGGTTCCGAAGTTAATTCGGACCAGTGCCAGGAAAATTATTGTCAGTTTCATCAGTATTCGACTTAAGATGACTATTATGCGTGCTGCATCACGTTTGCGTGGTTATAATGATAGACAGAAAATCGCTGGGCGGCCATCGGTGTTTATTGATGAACACCATGAGCCTTCTAAAGCGCAGAAACTAGGATATTTAAATAAACTTAATAGATTATGCAAAACTCGCTTTCGTGTTAAGAAAAATGGTATCGAGCCGACTATTGTTATTGATAATGTTGAGTATACGGTATATTGCATACCGGATAAATATCGTAATGTTATGGGTGTTTATAGCGAGTGATCATGATGGTATGGATAATCCGTCATTATCATTAGCACCGCCGTTATTATGCTTTTGGGCTTATAGCCCACTAATTGTTTCTTTTTGGGTGCTTAACCCTAATGGTTTCTATCATTTATCCGTTTATTAACTTTACTGTTATTTTCTTCATTACTTTTCCGGGCATATTCCGTTCACTCTATCGGTATTATTTTATATCACACTCTGTGAACAATTCTTGAAAACGGGTTTAACTTTATAAAAGGATATACCCATTGATTATCATAGTTATAGACATTATATTAAGTTGAAATGGTCTATTGGTTACATTAGGGTTTATTTGCCCTTCACGGCAAATCCTGGTAATTATAAAAAATTTTTGGTAGTTGTACAGATTTTACTCCATTACACTTTGGTTTTTATGATGTTTTTTGAGCCAATGACGTTAATGCTTTAAGTTAAAGCATAATTATCGGCTTTAAACTTTCAATTGCAATAAAGGTAAAATAAAAATAAATCAAATCTCACTTTATTTATTTCAATACCATGATATGATGCATTTTCCAGTACATCTAATGTACTTACTTAGCTGATCATGGTCTCCGATTGCGCGTGTCTTCGGATGCGCGCCATTTATATGTCTATTGGCCTTCGGGCCCACTGAATTTTGCACCCTGAGTGCAACATTGTTGAATGTTCAAATTTAACTGTTCTCATTGATATGTAATATCTTAACAGTACATCGAGTAGTCGATTTCGCAGTATATTTAATTCTTTTGTAAAACTTTCAGTAATTACTTATACGCAGACTGGAGGCCATCTCCGCATATCCAAAGATCTAAAGGACAGACGCGGTTTAGACCTACAAGGTAGCTTGATGTATTTGTTTCGACTTTGCCAGATAGAGTTGTTGTAGGTCACGTAACTATATGTTTCATTTTAGAGACGGATATTTTTAGTTCGTTCATGTTACATGCTAATGTGTAGTGTATTTTCTTATTATAGACACTCTTAAGTATCAATTTAATATGTCGGAGGATAATTCAGATACGAGTCGTACACGGCAAGGTCGATCAAACTCAGAGCGATATCTGTCCGATATCAGCGACCTGGAGCTCTTCAAACGTAAACTACATATCAGCAAAGGTCAGAAATTGTGTTACTATATAGTTATATACATATATTATATATATTTATATTAAAATTCATTGGCGAATTGCAGATTATAATCGTACACATACACTAACTAATATACAATGACCTATATACTGTATGTTTACAATACAAGTTCTTAATTAAAATACATGCATGATATAGTTGTTTTACCTTAATACATATAGTGTGTATACAGTATAATAGAGGCTTATTCATTGCTTATCCGTATACCATTATAATATAGTTTAACTATCTCTGAAATTTATGATTATATTGTATATATAATCATATTATAAAAAATATATATTTAAATTTGAAGAAAATCTTCCAATAATGTGCGTGCAAAATGAAATATTTGCGTTGTAGTTTGTGTCATCAGGCGTTAGATTGAAATTATTTTGGGGATTTAGACTGGCAAACAAGCCTGGCCATAAAGAAATTCTGTCACACTGCATGGTAATCAATTATAAAATGGCTTGCGCAAACATCTTGTGTTTTAGATTTCGGCTTTAACAATATTAATTTCCTTCAATGACTTGATTTGGAAGCTACGATATTTGAAACTGTGCTGCCGCTACTACTGTCGGCATATGCTAATATATAGATTTGAAATTTTGTTCTATCGCTACTTTTTTATGGCACCTGCGCCAGTGAGTGCATTATTTTGTGTTGCACCAATTGCATTCCGAGGTGTTTACTAGTATACCTGTACCTAAATGGTCTACGCTTCGACAATATTTCCACAATAACACAGTAGGAGCCAAATTTCCGGTGGTCAACACGCGCAACGATACGTGTGCTATATTAGACTCGATCTTTGAAATGATTAGATACTGTTGGGTATATTCCACTTTTGCCAGGGAATCGGTCGGACGAAATTTTCATCGTCTGAAAACAAGTGGTCGGCCGATGGTTTACGACGTTGACGACAGTGTAACCCACCGGTGCGATATCTTTTCCTAGATGTCCATTCCTTTAATTTCAAACTTTTCCTACAGTTAATTAGTGTGTCTACACAAATTTTGCGATGATATATTCTTTTGGTTATTGGTTTAAATGAAATGACCACGAAGTTGTTCACGTGGGTTACGCATAAGCAGATGGGATACGTCTTAGAATCTCGCTACAACCGCTGCTCGCTCACAGCTTGCTCGGGCGAAAATAAAATGTTATTTTGAAATTCTTTAGTTAGTTTTTTTCGCTCGCTCGTAAGTCTACAGTCAATTGGGGCAAATAATGTACCTCGTTGCATAATCTTGGGTATGCCAAAATTCATCCGTTGGAATGATCTGTGTAGGTCAAAATACTGAAGGCCTTATCTCAGTTTGGAGAGCCAGAAACTGGTGGATTTTAGCTCAGTCCTATTCAGCTTCTTTCGCAGAATATACTAATTTTGTCTACGTTATTGCAACATATATGTCTATTATTTTAGGATACATGCTATATTTTATACATTAGCATTCCGATATAACAGTTTTATTACGGCAGTATCGAGTAATATAAAATGGGGTTGTCTATCAGGTTTCAACCATGGCGTTCGGCCAATGCCTTAACCTAAATTAGTTTATCAATCGTGTCTGGTCAACATGTTCCTGTGGTTGATTATCGTTGGAGTAGCGGTGTTTTTCTATTCGCCGTAAGTTTACAGTTTAGTTTCATTAACTATTAATATATATTACATAATTGATTTTTAGTCAAGGC
>JASANE010022681.1:0-12531 GCA_030248225.1 Trileptium ribeirensis | reverse complement strand
TGAATTCCAGTCTCGTCGATATTAAAGAGCTGGTCGGGAACATTAAAAGCTTGTGGCTTCAACTAAAAGTTGCTGCGCCTCCTCAAATGTTCTGGAAAACTGTTTCAGCCGTTAATCCTTAACGCTCGCGCTCGAGAAATGTTGTGTGATCAACAAAAAAAAAGACGAATGTCGAACTGTTTTAAAAAAAAATATCACTTAAACCCTGCCTCTCCGTCTTTGAATCGGTGCTTTATCCCATTTCGGCTACAAAATTGATACGCAAGTTGGCATAACTTCTTTCTTGTGATTTGGAAATCCAGCGGATACGCACATTGAAATTAACCGTTTTAGTTCCAGCTCGTTGTCGCCAGAAAATTATGCATTTCCGACCAATCCGCTTTTCCAGACTGACTGCGCCATTATATCGTCGTCTCAGTAATTCGAAAAGGACATTGTGCGCTTCTGCATTAGCTCGGATGTCAGGTTTGCCTAGTAATATATACAGCATTCTTAATTACGATTCTTTATCTGATTCATCATGTACCGTCACAGATGTGAAAGAATGTTAGAAAGTAAAACTGTAATCTCTCGAGTACGTTTTAAGGTACATATATAAAGTGCTTTAAAATATGAAAATATTATCATTGTGAAAGCTCAAAAAAGATGCTCAACTATCTGTGGCTTAGCATTAGGGTATCAACTAAAATCATTTAAAGAATTCAATGGATGCCATGGGCTTGTCATATCACAAACGGCGACGTTGCACAGCTTTTCAAACTTTACATACAGATGCAGTTTTATGCACAAAGCCACGCACTACCGTTACCAGCAATGTTTCCAAAGTTCTTTACAACTGATCTATTCACACGCAATGTTTCCAAAGTTCTTTACAACTGATCTATTCACACGACAATCTCCATGACTGCTGAGTTTTGTCAGGCAACCCTTTAACGTGAACAAGCCGTCAACCACACCAAACTTGCTGGCAGTAAATTACAAGATGAACTAAAAGCATCTGACTATTAACGGTTGCGAGTCACAAATTAAACTATTTAAAGCCATGATAGCGATGTATAAATCTTATATTTGAGTTTTATGAGCAACGCGATTTTCCCTAGAGAAAGTTTTATATTACAGTATAAGTGTAGTCACATGCTGAAAAAGTTTTCGGAAAAGGGTGAAACGTTTAGCAAATTTCCGAGGGATTTTGTAGGGAGCTGGGTAAACAGTCTGTTTTTTCGCGCAATCAGATACGTTCACTAAAACACAACAATTGTTGCCTTTAGGTGATTTTCGCTCATACAGATAAACAATATATTGTAGTTTGCCATACCCGTGCTTTTGAAAGACGCTATACAAGAATCGTAAGCCGCCCGCATTTCCTCTTCGCTCCAACGCAAAATTTTTCTCTTTGGCGGAGTTTGCTTCGGTAGGTACCGTTTCCGGTTCCGTTTTCGCTTTCCCACAGTCGGAGTACCTTTTGCAGTAACCCGTGCTCGTTTCAAACCAGAATTTATGATCTTGCCACATATTGTTATTCTGGCCATTAGAAATAAACCCATTTAATGTAAGTAGATAATGTGTAAACCTAAACAAAACGTACGCATAAAAGCATATTCATTAAAGTCATGTGGCTTCATTACACTCTTACGTTTCATGAATGTTAATTTACATGGCGAGGAAGGGATGTAACTCTTAAACATAGATATTTGTTATAACTTTCAGGTTACACTAAATATGAAGCCTCGGATGTAGTCGCCGACTGCCAGGAAGGCTGAGCTTCGTTTTTGATAAAGCCAAAGTTTCAGTAATTACAAGACCATCAATTAGTCGTATAGTTTTGAACAACTAAACTTGTTCAAATTTACAACCGCTCTTAGGCTCGCTAGTGTCTTTAGAGAAACACCCATTTAGAATTACACCGTAAAATAGTTGGCGTAGATCCGAAGGAAGTATTTTAATGAGAGGGCCATTGAAATACAAGGTGACAAGCATCTTTTGTATGCTAAGCTGACTATAAACTTTCCTGACTCACATTTGGTCGCGTTGACCCACTTTGGGATGGATTGACCCACTTAGAGGTATTTTGCACCAATTTTGGATATTAGGCATAAGAACCCGTTTAGCCCCTGTTCCTACCGTTCCCGCCGGAATCAGTTCACATATTCGGATAGAAAAGGGCCTGGGCTTCTCAATGGTATAAATTCCATCTTAACATACCCCATCGTTCATGAAATATGGCCAATTAAACACAAAGATAAAAAGCACAAAATTTGTGAAAAACTCAGCTCAATGCAGATGCACAACACAGTGTACAACGCTATTCATTAAATATCAGAGTAAGCCAATAGCGAATGCCATTATCCAATAGGAAATGGGCAGCGCTTTAAGATGATGTTTGATTGGCTCACATTGGTCAATTAAGTCGGCAGTGGTGAGCAAAAGCCTGTGCCAAAAACCCACATTAGGGGTGACCCACATTCGGCAAGTCTACTATACTAATGCTAGCCCAGAACCGCTGACTATAGGTAAAACATTCAATGCGCTTCTGAATACGTTATTTATATATAATTTACGGCAAATCAATCATTTGAAAATTCACACTGTCGTTTTACACTCAGGGTTCACGATTGCGGAAGGCCGGGGTACTAGAGTATATATAGTTTGCATATATTACGGACACATGAGCTAAGTTTTTCGTTAAAAGTTTATATAAAATCTGTATGTAATGTGTTTCGTAATAATGCAAGAATAAAGCAGTGTGATTGAATTGGTGTGTTATTGTGTGATATCCACAAATAGCATATCGACACATGCTATCGAAACCTGATTGGCTGTGCACCTAAAAGGCGTAGGTGTTTCTGTAATCTCGACAGAGTTACTAGTTTTATAACAAGTTACTACATCACAAAACTTAATTGCAAATACAGGGTATGGCTTGCAAAGTCCTCGGGCACCATTATTGTTTTGTTTAGGGCAACAACTGAAGCGCTAGTTTTGAAAGCTTTGTAATTCCGGAGTCAATTTTGATCACCCTGGCGTGACCCAATAGTGGCTGTTTGCTGTCGACTTTTTTTTCTACGCTCCAGGTTTGGAAATCCACTTGATTTCAGCTACTGAAATGCTGAGTGATTTGCATAGTGTTATACGACAAACATCGAGCTGAAATGTGGAAAATTTTCGGATCAAATGTTGTGGAGAAAAGTAGAATTTTTTAAGGAAAAGATGTCACAGCAGTTTGTAGTATATATTAATGCGGCGTTTACGTTATATAACGCCCGCCATGTGGAAGATTTGTCCACGTGTGGTCATGACCACACCATGGTGCATGGTACTCGGACGGGCATACAGTGCAGCACAAGTCATGATTTCGCTAAGGAAAAGATTTCCCAACTATTGTTTGTTTATATTTATTTTGCCTTTTCATTTTAAAAAACCCGGGGAAAAGTAGATTAGTTAATTTTTGATCATTTCCGCTCCCTGATGGATACCCCTAAACCATGCATTCAATACATCACCATTGAAAGTGTCGCTGACACCATGGACATTAGATTAAATTGTATTCGACATACCCTATACAACGGAAAAACGTAAAGACATCTTCCCAAAAGACCTTTATCGAACGCAGGCTACAGATAAAGTTAGATGGTGTCCATGACACGATGCAGGAATGCTGATGGTGTCTGAAACACCAGAGAATTGCTTAGAATACAGCGTGGTGTTGGGACACTATATCGTTAACGGTGACGGAGGCTGTAATGTGGACAAAACTTCCACATGGCGGTAGAACGAGAAGTGTAACGCCGCAACTGATTTCAAAATTCCAGGCTCTTTGGCTTTGGGAAAACGGACCTGTAGATTCATTTCGACCAAATGTTAACACAGTCTTGCAAATCACTTGTATTATTTTGTTTGTCGTATTAATACTTACCTTTGAGAAGAACGAACGTAGTATCGAAAGGAAAGAACTGGCAAGGTCGATCTAGGATTGAAATCAAAGAACCGTTAGCTTTACGAAAGCTGTGAAGCCTTTCGATAATTGACACGGCTGTTTCTTCTACTAAAATCTCCTTAGATTAACTCCCACTATTAACGCATAGTGTTTGTTGAAATTTCACAAATCTAAAATTCTATGGCGTTTAATCAGTAGGCTCGCATGCAGATGGGTGTACGACGCTAAAACTTCCAAGGCAACAATTCGATCTGTAATATCTGTGCTGAATTTGTATAGTAGAACCAAGCTGATATTAACACGTATTTGCACTTAGAGTGTCGTATATTGCAATGAGGGAAGTAACAGTCACGGAGAGAGGGGTGTAAGAATTGAGAAATAACTATTTTTATTTAACCACTTGGTTTTGAATTAAATGACAGATTTGTCAACGCGTATGTTGCAAAGCTATGCACTAACCGACTTTACTTGCGTTTTGCGCATGCGATGTTGTTCGCTCGCTTTGTGACGTTACGATGTTCGCACCAAAACGATCTAAGTTCAGTCTAACGTTGCAGCGAAGAATCATTGTGTTCTATAGCCGACAATCATTGGATCTTACATGTTTTAGCTGTGCGATTGAACATCGGGTTAAACGTTTCAATAAGCTGAAATAAAGAAATTGTAGTGATCAATCTATTTATTGAATATGGACGTAGCTGTTCGTCAGTGCTTTGTTCTCAGCATGAGTCCTATCCTCGTAAGAAGAACTATTATGTATGTTATACATTAATTTGTGCTGTGTCATACATTATTTGTGTGATCTGGTTTACATACACATTTCAAGTGCGGCATCTCATACATATATCATGTAAGATTATCATTACAATTTTTAAGGAGTTTGATGAAGCTGTTTCTCGTATTCAGGAAATACCAGTGTATGCGCATTCTCTTTGCTTTTAACCATTTCCAGCATGAATTATTGTGTATTTTGTACAGTGTTGAGCAAACTTGCCCGGCGGCCGCTTCATCCTAGATCGTTTCGGTGAGAGTCTTGCATGTTGTCGCGTAATAAGACGCGATTTGCATAATTTTAGCTATTAATTTGGCAGCACTGTCCTGATTTGTCTTCTGCATAGATAGTGAGGTGGTGTTTTGTAGGATAGTTTTAAGTGTTTCAAAGTGTATATGGTGACATTCGGGATTATTGACTGTGTTATTGTGTTGTGACCTACCAAACATTCAGAATCATCAGCTAATTTTGTACATGGTCCTTCATATTCGAACCAGCACGTGGAAACCGTTCTTTATTCTTGGTAAGTCCACTTCTCTATAGCGTATCGGATATTTTAAAACCTGTGCAAGGTTTTGATAAAAACGCATTGACCCGTTGCTCGGCTAAAGTATTATAACCTGTGACAGGTTAGCAAGTGTAAAAAGCATTAGCTACTTTTAAGGTTCGCGGCAATTTCTACTATCAACCAAACACGAAATCACACTCGCTGCATATAAGCATGGAGTATATAAATGGTTGATTATAGATAATCCTTTGCTGTGATATATAAACGTAAATTTGCATGTACAGCATGTGTCGGAATGAGATAAACAGTGACAATTAACAATTTGACTCTATATTTCCGGGCGTAGGCGTATTTCAATTTTTGTGTGACAAATAACAGTATATGATATTTAAGGTGCTTGTGGAAGGCACAGTGCCAGTTGTGTATCATTAATGTGTAATTTAAGTAATCACGTATTTCGTCCATTAAAATTCCGAAGAAACCAATACATGTATGCGGTTTCCTATATTTTACTCATTCATAGGAGATTCTTGTATCATAGCACTTTATGATTCAAATAGAAATTTTTTGTTTCCTTATTAACCAGTAATAATGGATCCACAAGAATTGACATTACGTAAGCGTCAACGACAAGCATTGCGTATAAACTGCGATAAAGAAATTAACAAAGCTAAGCTAATTACACAGATTGATAACTTACAAGCTGCACAAATGTGCGAAACGGCAATAACTAAGCTTTCAGACTACCGATCACGATTATTAGAACTTAATGATATAATTATGCTTAACTTGCCAACAGAGGGGGTAGATGTGGAGATACAATCAGCAGCTGAAATAGATGACAATATTTTAGAAGTGAGCGCGTTACTTACCACAATCTTAAAGCAGTTTAAGACTCGTACAACAGCTGAGCAATCAACTGGGCATCAATCGTCATTGAATCAGTCAATGAGTGACTCCCGGGTCATCTCCGTTCAATTGCCAAAACTACAAATGGCAAAATTCAATGGAGATCCGTTAAAATGGTCCGAATTTTGGGATGGCTATTCAAGTACCATACACGAAAATAGGGATCTTTCACCTATCGATAAATTCAAATATCTTCGGAGCTATTTAGTGGGGGATGCACTGAGATTAGTCGATGGGTATCGGCTAACTTCAGATAATTATACTACTGCGGTAGAAGCGCTGTCAGATCGGTATGGCGATAAGCAACTTGCTGTGTTCTCACATTTTGAAGCCATGTTAGCAGTACGTGTTGCCACCCACGACACGGACAGGTTGCAAGCCACATATGACGAATGTGAAAAACACATTCGTAGTTTGATCGCGTTAGGTCTCCAGGAGGAAACCTTCGGTCAAGTATTCATTCCAATTATCCTCTCTAAACTACCAACTTATGTAAAGATGGAACTCCATCGGAAAAATGGTACGAACAGCTGGTCACTACACAATCTTCGTGAGCTTTTACGCGAGGAAATTCGGGCAAGAGATATGAGCTTCAGAAGCTTTGGTGGGACGCATATCCAGGAAAAGTCTTCCGGTAATCGATCGGATCACCAAGGTAAAACAACACAGAAGCAAAATCACGGGCTTAAATATCGCATACAAAGTGGTGGTACTTCTGCTACATTGCTCAATGAAAGTAAAACAAAGCGATCGGGTCCAAAGTGTAGCTTTTGTAGCGATTATCACTTTGCGGACCAGTGTACCAAATATCCAGACATCGAATCGCGCAAATCAAACATGAAAGGCCGATGTTTTTTATGTTTGCGCAAAAGTCATGTTGCACGAAATTGCCAATCTGAGCGATGTTGTGTCTATTGCAAGCAGAAAGATCATCATCGTAGTTTATGTCCGAGTAAATTTGGCGCAGCAAGTTCGTACGATTCCGCCACGAATGGTAATACGAGTGCAACTGCCATCCCTAAAACTCTACCTAACGCTGTCAACTCGACACTGCTCTCTCATGGCGAAGCTGTCATTCTTCAGACAGCCCCAACAAATGTTTCTGGGAATCGAGCAGTCCAACAAGCGCGGATGTTATTTGATACTGGATGTTCTAGAACATTCGTCACCACTGACTTGGCAAATCGAATTGGTGCAAGGTCACTTGGATCCGAAATCATATCTATCGCTGGATTTTCCGATACAAAGAGGAAAACGTCTACATACAATAATGTCGAAATTGCTGTACTATTACCCTCTGGTGGACAAAGGCTAATTTCTGCTGCTGTGATCCCGACAATTTCCTGTCCTATTCAAAAGCTTCCGCTGGATGCTGCAAAGCATTCTATCATCAACCATATTCCATTGGCGGAACCAATAGCAAGTTCTCCGCAATTAGTAAACATTGACATACTCATTGGTAGCGATTACTACTTTGAGTTTGTGGGATCTGATCGTATCACATGTGGCGACGGTCTGATTTTTCAGGCATCGGAATTCGGCTTTATTGCTAGTGGCAGAGTTGACGCCCCTCGTAACAATTCAGCCTCAACACTACTCCTATTTGGTGATAGCAGTAAGATAGCACATTCGTTCGAATATCCAGAAACCGTACAAATAGACAAATTCTGGAATTTAGAAGAAATCGGGGTGAAACTTCCGACCGGTAAAACTGAGGATGAAGAAGCACTTCAAATGTTTAAAGACACAATCTCATTCTCTAATGGTCGATACGAAGTTCAGTGGCCTTGGAAACCGAACGCTCCCGTTCTACACAGCAATTCAATCTAGCACAGGGGCGTTTGGTGTCTTTATTGAAAAGAATTGGCAAGGATGAACGAATTTTAGAGCTGTACAAGGAAAAAATTCAGCTGCAGGAGAATAGTGGAATCATTGAAAAAGTTTCTCCTCAGGATAAGGGACCACGGATTCATTACATACCACACCACTGTGTAGTCAAGCCAAGCCATGCTACTACCAAATTACGCATCGTGTATGATGCATCGGCAAAATCATCAAAGACGAGCTATAGTTTGAACGACTGCTTGCTAGTCCGGTGATGTTAGAGGATCTATGTGGTTTGCTAATGCGATTTCGACTCCCGCTGATAGCAATGACTAGTGACATTGAGAAAGTGTTTCTTCAAGTCGCCCTTCAAACAGCTGCCAGAGATGTGACTCAGTTTCTATGGGTTGAAGATACTACTAAACCGGCAACAGGTTCCAACGTCGTGACTTATCGTTTTTGTAGCGTACCATTCGGTCTCTTTTCGAGCCCTTTCTTATTGGCAGCAACTATTGCACATCATCTTGATCGTTCAGAAATGTCGATTGCAAACGTGCTACGAAATAATATATATGTCGACAACATTATTTTGGGCGCGGCGAACACTTCAGAAGCCAAAATGATGTATCAGGACGCGAAAAGATTATTTGCACAAATGTCAATGAATTTGCGCCAATGGCATACAAATGACGCAGAAACGGCACAGTTCATTGCGTCAAATGACAGAGGCAATGCAGCGTCGACAAAGGTTCTCGGACTGCAGTGGAATACGCATGACGATACCTTGTCATGCTCCTCGTATGGTGAACTACGCAATATTGTCAATACCAAGCGGTCGATGCTCAAGTATTTGGCAAAGGTATTCGACCCTTGTGGGTGATTCTCAGCAATAACGGTAGTCGGTAAACTTATCATCCAGAAGCTTTGGCAGCGACAATACAGTTGGGATGACGTACTTCCGGGTGAAATTGTCACGGAGTGGGAGTCTTGTTCGAAAGAACTGCAAGCATTAGCTTCTTGTAAACTCAACCGGCGAGTTCTTAGCGGTGACGTTTTAGGTATCAATGAATTGGAATTGCATTGCTTCAGTGATGCATCATCAAAGGCTTATTCGGCGGTTGTGTATGTGCGGATGGCAACACCTTCGACTGCGATTTCACAGCTTATCTTCGCGAAAAGTCGGGTAGCGCCTATCAAACAATTAACAATACCAAAGTTGGAACTGCTTGGAGTCTTGATTGGTACTAGACTTCTAAAGTTTGTGGAAACACAGCTCAGAATTCCAATTTCGAGAAAGATACTATGGTCTGACTCACAATGTGTGCTGCATTGGCTTCAGAAAAAGAATATCGGCGTTACATTTGTGCGAAACAGAGTGATTGAGATTAATGCTGATAAATCAATCACACATCGATATGTGCCAACACAAGACAATCCAGCCGATCTATCTTCAAGAGGATGCCAGCTCAAAGATATCGTCAACAATCCTAAATGGTGGAATGGACCAAGATGGCTTGTTCAAGCGAAGCATACCTGGCCACGCGATATTGACATTACATCAAATGCTATCGATGCTATACTTGGTATAGGCGATACCTATCAACCTTTGTTAACTACTACATGCAATCAATTTAGGGATCCCATCCTTCCCGTTGAACGATTTTCTACCCTAGATCGTCTGCTGCGTGTTACAGCGTGGATATATAGATTTTTAGATGCCACACGTAGACAATATAATGGTGACGATGAGCTGACGTCAGAAGAAATTGCAAGAGCAACACGTTACTGGGTAAAATATATCCAACACCTCCATTTTTCAGAGCTTCGTGATGGCGGTTTCAACCACCGTAGCACAAAACAATTGGGAATTTTTCAAGATGACTACGGGATATTACGCTGCGACGGGCGGTTACAACATGCAGATATTGATCGGGAAACGAAACAACCGATTCTACTTCCAAAGAATTGCAGATTCACCAATCTAGTTATTAAGGATTGCCATGACAGGTCGTATCATAGCGGAGTTTCACACACTCTTTCACAACTGCAACTGAAATATTGGGTAATCCATGGACGAAGTCAAATCAAGAGGGTTCTTCGAGAATGCCGTTTGTCCGGAATTTTGAAGGGTGGACCGTATTCGTCACCAAAATTCCCTCCTTTACCATCATATCGCGTGACGCGACAGACGCCATTCGAAACTGTTGGACTCGATTATTTAGGGCCACTTCGAGTGAAGAATCGTAAAACCGGGGACTACAACAAGGTGTGGACTTGCTTGTTCACCTGTGCCGCCGTGAGGGCGGTTCACCTTGAAGTTATCGAATCTTTATCAGCCAGCGACTTTTTACTCTGTTTTAGGCGTTTTTGCGCTCTTTATGGTTACCCTACAACAATAATTTCAGACAATGCTAAACATTTCCATGCAACAAATAGGTTTTTTAACAAACTATGGCGATCTGCGCAATCTGATGGAAAAGTATTAGGTTTTGCCTCCAAACACGGAATTGCTTGGAAATTTACTACCGAATTAGCACAGTGGATGGGGGATTTTATGAACGTTTAGTTGGGGTAGTGAAAAAGGGGCTTAAAACCGCGCTTGATTCTAAGTGTGTTGACTTAACGGAGCTACAAACTGTAATAATTGAAATCACTGCTATTGTGAATTCACGGCCGTTAACGTATGTAGACTCCGAGCATGCTGAACCACCGTTGACCCCATCACATTTTTTGTTTCGTCCTCGAAACATTCTACCATCTAAGGTTAATTCAGAACTTACAGGAAAGAGAGATACTCCATCTGCTAATGAACTTGTATTAGGTTGGAAACGAATTCAAGCTCTCTTGAATCAGTTTTGGAGGACATGGCAACACCAATATCTACTGTCACTCCGCCGAAGTAATACATTTCCTGGAAAAAATCAAAACACCTGTAACTTTAAGCCCTCAGTTGGTACTGTGGTCCTAATTAAGGATAACAATCTCCCTAGAAAACTATGGAGACTTGGTGTCATTATCTCCGTTAAATGTAGCAATGACGAGGTAATACGCTCTGTTACGTTACGTACTTCTAATGGCAAATTAATTAATCGTCCAATACGACTACTTTATCCGTTGGAGTTACCTAGCGATAAAACCGCTTCGGGTGAACAGCGTTCTTTAGATTATTCTCAAAATGACGCTGGAAATGCAAGTGATACAGCATCCATTGAGTATTAGATGTAGAATTTTTGTAGATGATATAACGTTGTAAATTTAATTTTACAGGTTTAGCAGCATGGCTCACCAAATTCTAATTTCGACAGACCATCCTCTATCTCGATTCTACAGTTACAGACGTCCTCAGTTGCGAATTGCTGGCAAGCGCTTTACGTCAATCGAGGCCGGTTTCTATTATTGCGTTCTCCAAGAGACTGGACAAAGGTCGCTCGCTCGTCGCTTGCGGGTTAATTCTCAATTGAAAAAACAACCCACTCAAGTCAAAACATGGGTCCATTACAACGGCGGTGTTATTCCAGCACAGTGGATCGTGAATGGTCCTAAGTTATATGAAGATATTATTACGGAACAACTAAATCTTCCAACGAGTCCTTACAAAATGGAATTCGATCGACTGACCGGTTCCGTCATCGATCAATCTGCAATACCGTTCGTGTGTTGCAGCCATGATAAGCAAGATGTTTATGGCTGGGGCATGCGAGAAGTCGCGGTGGAGGGGCGAACGACGTTCCCAAAACCCAATTTGTATGGAAGGGCTCTAGATAATGTTTGGACACGCCAAGGTCGATTCAAGTATAAAATCGCAAAGCCAATCAAAATAAGGAAAGTCGGGCACTTGGGTGAAGCACCATATCAAAAAACTGTGTTTTATTTGGGAGATAGTCAAGGACGACATCTTCAATATATTGCCGGGGGCCAATTGATGGTGTTTTCTGGGGCTCTTTTCCGCGATCTTGCTAGTGTTATCCGCTTTCGGAACGTGCAGTTCCGCCAGTTCAAGATCGTGATTATATCCTGTGGGGTAAACGATGCGCAAAAATCGGAGGATGAATTCACAGAATCTTGGTTGGCTCTCGAAGAAGAAATTGTTCAACAGCATCAACTGGTGCCGATTACACAAATTATAATAAATCTTCCGATTCCAGATCCAATGATCCCTGAAATCGAAAATATATCCAATTTTGTCGATGCTCGTCTGAAAAGCGTTGGATTTCGATGTATTAACTGGTTTAAAAGGGGTGTTAATCCTTTCATCACCACAGGTGGACGGAGAGTTCGGGAATTTTTCGACCGAACAGGATTTCATGTGAACCCTACTGGCTTTCATGAGATGTGGCACGAGTGGTCCAGGCTTGAACCGGAGCTACAAGCTATTCCATACGGACTGACTCGAGAACGTTGTAGCTATCGTCGTCAGCATGGTAGATGGGTGTATCAACAATTTTAATGATACACATGAACATTTTCCATAAAGCTCTGTGAAAGAGCGTCGTCAAAATGGGTATATGTTACTGCGCTGTTCTTTACTACAGTTCTATTATTCATATAATACCTTGTGTAAAGGTAACTTCAAAATGAAATTTT
>JASANE010022680.1:0-14207 GCA_030248225.1 Trileptium ribeirensis | reverse complement strand
TATTGCTGTTGATGGTGATTGGCGTTATTGCTTGATTTTATAATGGGGCAATCGCTAATGTGATTTTGTAAAAATGAGCCGATTTTATGTCAAAAACTACATTGCCCCCGCGGTTTTTTGTTATGGCTTGATGTTGATTTGGGCGCCAATTGTTCGAGGGGGGGGAGGGGCAAACCGCTACGGTGATTCCGTACAGATGAAAAAAATTTATGTCAAAAACTACATTGTTGTTGTGTTTTTTTACCGTGGCTTGATGGGTGATTGGCGTCATTCCTTCCAAATATAAAAAATTTTTTTTTAAATAAGCTGGGAAAAAAAACACAGATATATTCTTAACTTTGACCCAAACTGCAAAATGTATAGTGCAAATCAAAAAACACAATTAAGGGACTAGGCACACGTGTACATATCGCTGTTACAGCGGCTTTAAAATTGTTGGCTCTATTAAGGTCAAATTTCCCCTCACTGAGCTTGCGCCGCTCCCTGTGAAATATATATAATGTTTCCGCCATTATACTGCAAGATTTCAAAATAATACCAAAAAATATTTTCAGTACCAATAATTGCCATATCTTCCGGTTTTATTTAGTTAATCAATAAATATCAAAGCAATCCCTCTGCAGTTTGCAAAAAACTGACCGTAGGAGCTCAATTAATAAACATACCTGTATCAATTCTTTCGCTGGAAAAATCATGCTTTTATGCAATAACGAAAAAAACATCATTATACTATTAACAAAAAACGAAAAAAAAATATTTAAAGATGAATGAAAATATTTTCGAGTTTGGTATTTGTCACCTCCATAAAACAATATTTACGCAGTATCATAGTTCCAGTGTTTCTTGGTTTTGCCCAAATTTTTACGTAGCATCAAACATCTCACAATCACAATAATTCCGACGGGATGATATTCAGCAAAATATTATCACCGTTTCTTAAAATATATCGAAGTTAGCACCACAGAAAAATTTACAGAGCAAAAAACAAGAAATCTAAACAAGATATAAAAAGTTTCTCGGAAAACATTGCTCAGGTTTAAGCATTATGTTTGCCTCAGAAAAAGTCAATTACAAATACTGATATGGAGAAAATCAACTATTTCGAATTTTTTGAAGACTGCAAGGTATTTTGACTTAGGCCCACCCCCCCCTTTTGCGTTTTTCCAGGTTTATGTCATCTCTTCCCAGGTTATACCCATTCCCCCACTTTGTGCGCAGTTCACCTTTCGGGTTTTCCTGCAATTTTTGTTAATTTTTATTGCCTCTGCAGGTCGCGGTGCGGAAACTTAGTGGGTATCGGGTATCGGCCTCAGTTATTGTCAGCGCGGCGCCGAGTTAGGAAGTGTGGCTCGGACGCCTCAGCAAGATAATCCCTGGATAACCGGCTTTTATTTTCGCTGAAAGATAATTTGCCAAAAAACATAAACCAGGTGCCCCTGTTTAGCAATCGGGGGGATTTTGCCAGGGACGCGAACCCCCAATGGTTTGAACTAAGGGCGAACAAAAGGCCTGGGTGTGAAAAATTTTTAAATTTAACATTTTTCAGAGAACCCCTGTTTGGACAAGCCGAGGATAACACATGCATGCGTCTGAAAGCCAGTTGCACGTACCGGTCCATGGCACAAATATTTAGTACTGACAGGATGCTCACACCACGTGACTGCTTCACTCCGGGGGGCCCGGTGGGATTTCGGTTTCCCTTCCCAGGAAATATTCTTGTTGTAGACATTATTATGATACGCATGTTTATGCTTATTTTTCAATGCTGATAAAGTATTTCAGATTTAGCGCTAAAATGTGAACCATAGCATAAAACACACGATGCTAAAATATAATTATATAGAGCAGGGATTAGGATGATGTCTATATTTGTCACGCAAACTGCTTCATTTTGCATAATGCATGAGTAAACTTAAGCTGCGCCTTTTACCATCCCTTTTTACAAAAGTGATTGCCATTCAGTTGTTCCCTGAACACAAATTTCATTTTTGCGTTAAAGAACAGAAATTAGTCCGTTTCATGTTCCATACATTATAATTTAAAAATGTTCGCGAACACATTGGTGTTAAAGTACAGGGGCCGAATTGCATTTGCTAATGGCGTTATGGAACAGAAAAATGTCGAAATTGGATACGGCTATTGAAATCCGAGTTTTGTTCGCTTACAACGTTTTTATATGGTCTCAAAAGAGGATGGTTGGTGGCACATCTTAAGTTTACTCTTGCAAAAAATATCTCAGTGTTCCATCAACATGTCAACTTTATGCGTCGTTCACAGAAATCTGCGTGCACGAAAAGCAGACCGTAAGCTATTGCAAAGACGATATATTTTCGTTTTATTATTGCGGAGTCTAATGTTTTCTATTTTTGGTTCCAACAATAGCGTTGCGCATAGATATTGATGTTGCTATAACGTTTGCTTTTAGTACACCCAACAAAGAAGCTATATTGTTGTTGCAACATCAATAGCTTGCTCAATGCCATTGTATCGACAATAGAATCTAACATAAATACAGCGACAAAAGTTTTATCTTAGCATGTTAGCAACAGTAGCAGTTACGGATATAACTGCAACATAATGCTAGCATCTACTGCATTAACGATAAAAATTTGGTAGCTAGTGTAACGACAATAGCATTTATAAATTAATATCTTGTTACTGTTCATAAATATTAAATGTGATTGCCATAAAAAGTCGGTCTATTGTTTCACCAGAAGAGATGGGTTATTTGTACTGGCTGATTTAATATTCAATATGCAGCTTCAGAATGTGTTGGCCCAGGTAGCCCTGAGGGGCAATAAGTTGTATCGTTAGAAAAAACCGCAGAGCTAGGGGTACGGTTGCTTAGGTTTAATGTATGTTTCATACATGAGCCTAAGGTAAATCACTAAAAATGCTAACGAAGTAAGGAAAACTGTTTTATGATTCCATAATCTGTGAACGACGCATAAAGTTGACATGTTGATGGAACACTGAGATATTTTTTGCAAGAGTAAACTTAAGATGCGCCCCCAACCATCCTCTTTTGACACCATATACAAAACGTTGTTTGCGAACAAATATCGCATTTCAATACCCCTAGCCAATTTCGACAATTTTGTGTTCCATAACGCCATTAGCTAATGCAATTTGGCCCATGTACTTTAACACCAATGTGTTCGCGAACATTTTGAAATTATAATGAATGGAATATAAAACGGCCTAATTTCTGTTGTTTAACGCAAAAATGAAATTTGTGTTCAGGAAACAACTGAATGGCAATCGCTTTTGTCAAAAGAGGATTGTAAGGGGCGCACCTTAAGTTTACTCATGCATTTGTCAAAATGAAGCAGTTTGCGTGACAAATATAGACATCATCCTAATAATTATATTTTAGCGCGGTGTGTTTTATGCTATGGTTCGCATTTTAGCGCTAAATCTGAAATACTTTATCAGCATTCAAAAATGAGCATAAACATGCGTATCATAATAATGTCTACAATAGGAATATTTCCTGGGAAGGGTAAAACCGAAATCCCAAAAACCTGAATTAAGGAGGATCCCCCTCTGGCTGCGCCAGTGAAGCAGTCACGTGGTGTGAGCATCCTGTCAGTACTAAATATTTGTGCCATGGACCGGTACGTGCAACTGGCTTCCAGACGCATGCATGCTTATACTGGCTTGTCCAAACAGGGGTTCTCTGAAAAATGTTAAATTTTAAAAATTTTCAAATTTTGGCCCCCAGTTCGCCCTTAGTTCAAACCATTGGGGGTTCGCGTCCCTGGCGAAATCCCCCCGATTCCGAACCAGGGGCCCCTGGTTTATGCCCCCTGGCAACGTATTCAGCGAATGGAGAAGCCAGTTATACAGGGATTATCTTGCTGAGGCGTCCGACCACACTCCTAACTCGGCGCCGCGCTGACAATAACTGAGGCCGATACCCGATACCCACTAAGTTTCCGCACCGCGACCTGCAGACGCGTAAAAAATTAACAAAAATTAGGAAAACCGAAAGGTGAATTGGCAAAAATCGGGGGAAAGGGGTATAACCTGAGAAAGGCTAACATTCACCTGGACGTACGCGGGGGGGGGGGGGGTAGGGCTAAGTCAAAATACCTTGCAGTCTTCGAAAAATTCGATAGATTTGAATTGCTCCAGATCGGTATTTGTAATTGACTTTTTCTAGACAAACATAATGCCGTAAGTTGAGCAATGTTTTCCAAAACTTTTTATATCTTGTTTAGATTTCTTGTTTTTGCTCAGTAAAGTCGGCTATAGTGCTAACCTCGAATTCTTTAAGAAACAGTGATAATATTTTGTGCTTGTCTTCTGGTTGGTCATATTATGATTGTGAGATGTTTGATACTACGTAAAATTTGGGCAAAACTGAGTTTTACTGGAACGATAATACTGCGTGGATCTGTTTTATGGAGGTGACAAATACCAAACTCGAAATATGTTCGTCATCGAGAAACATTCAGGCATGGTAACTTGTTGATATATAATAATGTTTGGGAAGTTATTGCATAAAAGCATGATTTTCCAGCAATAAAATTGATACAGATGTGTTAATTAACTAGATGCTGCGCTGAGACCGTTGGATTCAGAGGGATTGCTTTTAAATATTGATTACCTAGATGAAGCCGGAAGATATGGCGATTATGGTACTGAAAATATTTTCGTCTATTATTTGAAATCTTGGTATGATGGCAACAGTGCACTCTTGTCACAGGACCTACACAAGCTCAGTGAAAATTTGACCTAAATAGAGCCAACAAACGTAAACCCGCTGTAACAGCGATATGTACACGAGTCCTGGTCCATAATTGTGTTTTTGGATTTGCACTATACATTTTGCAGTTTGGTCGAAGTTAAGAATATATCGGTGATATAATACGCAGCTTATACGTAGACCCACTGTCAAAATTTCAACCAAATAACGCCAATCACCATCAAGCCATAATAAAAAACCGCGACAACAATGTGATTTTGACATAAAATCGGCTCATTTTTACAAAATCACATTAGCGGTTGCCCCATTATAAAATCAAGCAATAACGCCAATCACCATCAAGCCATAACAAAAAACCGCGACAACAATGTGATTTTGACATAAAATCGGCTCATTTTTACAAAATCACATTAGCGATTGCCCCATTATAAAATCAAGCAATAACGCCAATCACCATCAAGCAATAACAAAAAACCGCGACAACAATGTGATTTTGACATAAAATCGGCTCATTTTTACAAAATCACATTAGCGATTGCCCCATTATAAAATCAAGCAATAACGCCAATCACCATCAAGCCATAATAAAAAACCGCGACAACAATGTGATTTTGACATAAAATCGGCTCATTTTTACAAAATCACATTAGCGGTTGCCCCATTATAAAATCAAGCAATAACGCCAATCACCATCAAGCAATAACAAAAAACCGCGACAACAATGTGATTTTGACATAAAATCGGCTCATTTTTACAAAATCACATTAGCGATTGCCCCATTATAAAATCAAGCAATAACGCCAATCACCATCAAGCAATAACAAAAAACCGCGACAACAATGTGATTTTGACATAAAATCGGCTCATTTTTACAAAATCACATTAGCGATTGCCCCATTATAAAATCAAGCAATAACGCCAATCACCATCAAGCAATAACAAAAAACCGCGACAACAATGTGATTTTGACATAAAATCGGCTCATTTTTACAAAATCACATTAGCGGTTGCCCCATTATAAAATCAAGCAATAACGCCAATCACCATCAAGCAATAACAAAAAACCGCGACAACAATGTGATTTTGACATAAAATCGGCTCATTTTTACAAAATCACATTAGCGATTGCCCCATTATAAAATCAAGCAATAACGCCAATCACCATCAAGCAATAACAAAAAACCGCGACAACAATGTGATTTTGACATAAAATCGGCTCATTTTTACAAAATCACATTAGCGGTTGCCCCATTATAAAATCAAGCAATAACGCCAATCACCATCAAGCCATAACAAAAAACCGCGACAACAATGTGATTTTGACATAAAATCGGCTCATTTTTACAAAATCACATTAGCGATTGCCCCATTATAAAATCAAGCAATAACGCCAATCACCATCAAGCAATAACAAAAAACCGCGACAACAATGTGATT
Source organism: Trileptium ribeirensis (assembly GCA_030248225.1). NCBI lineage: Eukaryota > Metazoa > Nematoda > Enoplea > Enoplida > Thoracostomopsidae > Trileptium > Trileptium ribeirensis. Next base: position 8,059 of record JASANE010022680.1, on the reverse strand, counting down.
TTGACATAAAATCGGCTCATTTTTACAAAATCACATTAGCGGTTGCCCCATTATAAAATCAAGCAACAAAACTAAACTTGATTTTGGTGTAAAACTGGGAATTGATTAACCCTTGTTCATGAAAACGGAGACATACAAATAAATGTATTTGGCAATATGTGCCCATGGTTAAACTAATGGAGATATCCGCCCATTCGTTCACGAGCCGTTGTAGTCGTTGTTGTAATAAAAATCTGCATTAACGAATTAGCTAAGAAACAGTGTATCATATTTGGAGTAGTATCTGCTATGGTTTGTTTCTAATTTCACGGATAACTGTGCGAGCAACCTGGAAGAATCTATGGATGTGTCCGTCTTTGAATCTAGGAACTAGATTGGTAAATCTACTTTTTGCCGGATTAATGTTTGATATTGTAGCCTACGTGGTCCTAGGGGTGTTTAGTCCCAAGGTAGAATACACACGAAATACACCAAATATTCCCACAAAATTCTCCACCAAGATGTCCAATGTTTTATTAGCTTATTCCTAGTCACTTAATATATCAGCACTTATAATGCACACTTTTATTTCGCAAACTACAACAAATTACAAACTACTTAAATTCAACACATAAACTGCTGAACCGTACTCTCCTTGATTGCGCAGCTTCTGAGGCCGACTGAGGCCCTGATCTAACTGCGCAACCGCTTAAATAACTTTCCTAAACCCTATTTCATGGAACTCAAAGGAAACCCAGTTCTGAAATCTCTCTAACCCGGTAATTTTTAATATAATGTTTGCCAACCGGGTTGTGAATTCGTAGAATTGTAAAATTCGCTCTCTAACATAAATTTTAATTTTTGCGTTAGAGAACCCCTTTTTATGAAATTCTTGGAATCCCTAACTCATAACCAATTTTAAGATTTTACAGAAAATTCAGCAGAAATACACTTACATATTCGCTAATGTAAGTGTAACAGTTAAGGCACCCAGGGGCTACACTCAAATCCGATAGGTAAGCAAACTATAGCCCCGGCACACAAATTATAAGATTTTAAGTTGTTTTACACTTTCTTAAAGTTATATTTTTCAAGAATTAAATAAATTATTATTACCAGAAATGACCGAGGGGATGAAGTCCGTAACTCCTTAACGGGTGGGTCAATTGAAGCCAAATTTGGTATGAATGATCTACAGTGTGCCCTATGGGATTTGGCATTAAAATCCCATTTTGACAAAATCACCCCCCCTGCCAGTTGCGACCACAATTATACAGATTATTTCTTTAAGCTTAGCATGCTGAAAAATTTTGAACCGAAAACAATAAGTTTTAAGGTTTTTATATACAGACTCATAGACTGACGCTATACACAGAACTCAATTAACCATACACAGTTTTCACGTTGCTTACATATAAAATACAACAGCAAATCAAATACACATATCACAACAGCGCTTGTAATAAATATAATACACAGCGGATACACACTAGACAACAAATAAACAGATTTTGTTGATGACAAAGATCCCACAGTAATTATTTTTCCTAATATATTATTGTAAAGCATTAATAAAATAGGCTCAGTCCAAAGTGTAGAGGGTTGACTCGCTACAATATTACCAAGGTAAACCCAAGCATAACAAAATATTTTTGAACCAATGTCAATATTGAACGCAAGCCAAACAAGTTGAATATGTATAAAAATATAAATCTTCAGGTTTCCCGCATAATATTTCAGTATCAGTATCATTGTTGCCACTCATTTAGCAAAATAAGTTTTCATTTTTCATCCTTTCAACACAATTAGATTATAGGTACCCATTGTAGAGTATTTGATTAAGTGTTGTACCCCTAAGCTTTATTTGCCTCCTCCCGCAGGCTCCGCACGCACCCTTCCCTTACAGACGACTAAGGCACCAGAAAAATTTAATAGTTACGAGTAGAAAACAGAAAAAAATGAAAAAATTTGAAGGGAAAATTAGGAAAATTGATAAAATCATGAGAGGAAATTAGGATTTAGGAAATTAGAATATCTATGTTTACCATCTACCGCCTAAGCCCACGTGCTTCGTTTACCCATGATTTAAATGCATAATCGTAAATTGTAACAATTGCTTTAATCAAAAGTATGACGATCGTTTGACTAAAAACCCATTCATGCCCAGAGCTGGTGGTACTTGTAATTTGCTTACATCACTCAGTTTGTCATGCAGCGTACGTTTGCTAATACGTTATGATTATTTAACCAACCGAGTAACAGTTCGTAGATAGCTCATTGGTATAACTATGCGGCTTGCAATCAAACAAGTCGAGGTCGATGCCAGGCTCTGGCTTGAATTTTGTCAAACATTGCACGATACAAAAATCAGCTCGGCTTTGAAAGACTATGTTGTTTTGTTTTCCATAAACTAATGGAATTAATGAAACCGTATTTACGTTTGGTGTGTACACATTTTAAGAATACAAATCTTTTACTTAGAAGATCACTGCTTTGAAACATTGGTGTTCTTATTACGTGAGAAGCTCCACGCAAACACTAAACAGGACGACAATCTAAAGCAAGAACAAATGTTGAAAACAGATTTATAATTGTGTATGCGCTCACATGAAGTAGACAATGTGATTATGGAGTTCTACAAAATATTTTTGTTTCTTGTAACATTAGTACTAATAGAGATAAGGGTAAGTGATTTAAGACTGGTCAACACGTTTTCGATTTCCATATTGTCAAGTCCAATGTCAAAATAGGCCACGGTGAAATAGCGCAGGTATAACAAAAGTTGATCGAGCCATGTGGTCTGTTAATACAGCGCTGGTCTTGCAAGCTAAAGTCCCAGATTTGGGTCCCGGCAGGTTCATTGTAAGATCCCTCACGGATATCTTCACACGCTAGTTTGATATTGGCATACAAGTTAAGACAGATCATATAGATACCGTAAAAAATTGCAAGACATACCTAAATCATTTTAAATCAAGCAATAGAGCGCCTGTCTGGCAAGCTAAGTCCCACATTCATGTCCCGGCAAGTGCAACGTTAGATCCGACGCCGATCTATTCACACGCTAGTTTGATTTTGACATGCAAGTTAAGACAGATCATATAGATACCGTAAGAAATGCAAGACATACCTAAATCATTATAATTAAAGTAATAGAGCGCTAGTCTTGCAACCGAAAGTCCCAGATTCGGGTCGCAGCAGGTTCAATGTAAGACCCCTCGCGGATATCTTCCCACGCTAGTTTGATATTCATACGCAAGTTAAGAAAGATAATATAGATACCGTAAAAAATTGCAAGACATACCTAAATCATTTTAAATCAAGCAATAGAGCGCTGGTCTTGCAACCGAAAGTCCCAGATTCGGGTCCCGGCAGGTTCAATGTAAGACCCCTCACGGATATCTTCCCACGCTAGTTTGATATTGATACGCAAGTTAAGAAAGATAATATAGATGCCGTAAAGAATTGCAAGACATGCCTAAATCATTTTAAATCAAGTAATAGAGCGCTAGTCTTGCAACCGAAAGTCCCAGATTCCGGTCCCGGCAGGTTCAATGTAAGACCCCTCACGGATATCTTCCCACGCTAGTTTGATATTGATACGCAAGTTAAGACAGATAATATAGATACCGTAAAAAATTGCAAGACATACCTAAATCATTTTAAATCAAGCAATAGAGCGCTTGTCTGACAAGCTAAGTCCCACATTCATGTCCCGGCAAGTGCAACGTTAGATCCGACGCGGATCTATTCACACACTAGTTTGATTTTGACATGCAAGTTAAGACAGATCATATAGATACCGTAAGAAATGCAAGACATACCTAAATCATTTTAAATCAAGTAATAGAGCGCTAGTCTTGCAACCGAAAGTCCCAGATTCGGGTCCCGGCAGGTTCAATGTAAGACCCCTCACGGATAACTTCCCACGCTAGTTTGATATTGATACGCAAGTTAAGAAAGATAATATAGATGCCGTAAAAAATTGCAAGACATGCCTAAATCATTTTAAATCAAGCAATAGAGCGCCTGTCTGGCAAGCTAAGTCCCACATTCGTGTCCCGGCAAGTGCAACGTTAGATCCGACGCCGATCTATTCACACGCTAGTTTGATTTTGACATGCAAGTTAAGACAGATCATATAGATACCGTAAGAAATGCAAGACATACCTAAATCATTTTAAATCAAATAATAGAGCGCTAGTCTTGCAACCGAAAGTCCCAGATTCGGGTCGCAGCAGGTTCAATGTAAGACCCCTCGCGGATATCTTCCCACGCTCGTTTGATATTCATACGCAAGTTAAGAAAGATAATATAGATACCGTAAAAAATTGCAAGACATACCTAAATCATTTTAAATCAAGCAATAGAGCGCTGGTCTTGCAACCGAAAGTCCCAGATTCGGATCCCGGCAGGTTCAATGTAAGACCCCTCACGGATATCTTCCCACGCTAGTTTGATATTGATACGCAAGTTAAGAAAGATAATATAGATGCCGTAAAAAATTGCAAGACATGCCTAAATCATTTTAAATCAAGTAATAGAGCGCTAGTCTTGCAACCGAAAGTCCCAGATTCCGGTCCCGGCAGGTTCAATGTAAGACCCCTCACGGATATCTTCCCACGCTAGTTTGATATTGATACGCAAGTTAAGAAAGATAATATAGATACCGTAATAAATTGCAAGACACACCTGAATCACTTGAAATTAAGTATAGGAGAGGATCCTAATGTGAATCACCTTTTGACGCAAAGGTTTTTCTAAAGAAAAACTACTTCTTTAAAGAAAGAGTTCTCTCGAAAATTAAAAATCCCACAATTGACACCCACAATGCGTATACGTTTTTCTTTAACTGTGTGAAATTATGAAGTAATCGGGGCATTTTTGAAAATATAATGGGGTCGGTTGCTTGAAAGACCCAAATTTCATCCACATTAGAGCCCTGTTCCTAATGTGGATCACACTGCTCCCAAAGTAAACCGGAAGGATCCTATTCTGAATCACGTATTGCCGTTCCCGGCATGACCCATAATAACAAGACAAAATACATATAATGACAAACATTTAAACATAAGCAAATATATATGAATTTTTCAATCAAATGAAACGAAATATGTGTTTTTAACACTGGTGTAAAATATTTTCGCCGGAGATGACATTTTCTACATGCATCTTTGGCAAAAGAAGTATCGCTTCGTGGAGACGTGTCCATACGCTTCGTGCTGTCAGTTGTCACAGTCCGAGCATTTAATCCATAAACCAAATACCCGAGCGCGTGATATATTTTGAGCCTTGCGCAAGCTTAAGTTATTCCGTTCCTTAAATCCCTGTCACAACATTTCGCCAGCCGATTCACCGCTGAAAACTTTAGCGATGTTATTATAGTGGCAATACTTAAAAGCTAGGTCGATATAGCGGACTTTGTTAGAGGGACTCCTATCGCTAAGCTACAGCATATAACATCTTGCTCTAGTGCGTTAGACAGAGTGTACCCAAGTAATGTCGTCGAAGACTGTTATGCGGCACATTATAGGAGCTGGCATGTTCTCGAAAACCGTGCTGACCTTAAACAAAATTAGCTGACATAAGTTTCATTGTAGGTAAGGGGAGGCAGGGAAACAGTAGTCAAGGATTGTAGGAGCGCGCACCTTACCGACGATTAATAAGTCATGATCTCCAATGCAACTTTAATTTTAAAAATTTGATGCTTGCTGGTTTTAATCTTACAAACGTATATACTTAAACAAATATTGTTCGCGAACAAATTTTATTTTTTATAAGTCTCCGTTCACGAACAAGTTTAAAACTGCTTGATTTCAAATGTTAAACTACAGTTTAAAATAGTCAGTCTCACTCGCTGAGTTATTGCACTCCATGTCTCCAGCGATGCCTCCCTGTTACACTGTTCACGAACAAAACGCACGAATTTAAAACTCATAAAATGTTTTCAACAATTTGTGGATTTCATTAACGAATTTGCGAACTAAAAATTACCCATTTCATACATACCACCTTACTGTTGTTCTTAAATGACTTTTACTACATTATGTAATCACAAAGAAGCGTTCTGTTACAAAAAATATTTCAATTTTAGAAATAGGATGGCAGACGGGGTCATTTTAAGTTTAGTCGCGCATTATACGTTTTATCTCAATACACTATTTGCTGATCCACATTAGGAAAATAAACCTGATCCACTTTAGAACCTGATCCACTTTAGCAAAGCACTGATTCGCATTAGGGAGTTTTTGGTTCACTTTGCCGTGCCCTCATTTATCGCAAAATATTTCATTTAGACCACGATTTTCGCAAAAACGGGTTGTTTTCGGTTGTATACAAGACAATAAGGGTAATTTTTTTGCTAAAAAAGTCACATAGTCGATCAACTATTACAATAATTCAGTGAAACATATAAAAGGTTACCTATACTCTAATTTCGTAGACACTAACGATATTTATTGACGCACTTATAGTTTAGCAAAGTTAAAACAAAACTCATAAAGGCAGAAAAAAATAATCCGGCAAGCAAGCTTTAGAACAACGAGACCTATCAAATAATATAAAAAAGACGATCAATCTTGATGTATTCGTCTTCCACATCACTGTATAGCAACGTTTGATCCACTTTAGGGGACGATTAACATTACGGTCCTCTCCTATAATAGAGCGCGGGTCTTGCAAGTTAAAGTCCCAGATTCGGGTCCCGGCAGGTTCAACGTAAGATCCCTCACACGCTAGTTTGGTTTTGACATGCAATTTACAATTTAAGAAGACATATCATAGCAATACTGCAAGGTAATGGGGTCAAGTATGTTAAATTTCGGGTGCTGATAAGTGTCATACTGTTTCCTTATGCTATCTTGATAAAGATAATTTAAGAGCTTTACCCACAAGACGTCGATAAAGTGTTCTGAACATTGAATCAAATTTTGATCAAAATTTAAACGAAATTTGACAGTAATTTATAAAGAAAAACGCGGAAAATTGGAATTTTTTGGCGAAATATTGATCTTAAATATTTTAAATGTATATTTTTGTTCCTGATTGCTTTAATTATATTTTACAAAAGTTTAAATAGTAATTAGAAGTTCAAAGTTTATAAAAAATAAAAAGATGCATTCAAATTGTGACCAAATTCGAGCGTAAAGCTTGAGTATGTGAGCAGTTTGCTTCAAATTTTGAGTTTTTTAATGTTTTTGCTCGAAATTACAATTCTTAAATTATATAAGCATAGTTTTTTCCAAATTTAGTCACTACTCAGTCCCAACGGCAGTTGGGCATAAACAGAAGAGAGGATAATAACTTTAAAAGGTATCCAAAAATTAATGTAACGAACCTAACTCATTTGTTTTACTACCTGCGAAAATAGGAATATATCTCACTGGAAAAGCGTAACATTTAATCTCTTCTAAAATATAAGCAGGTTTTATCGAAATTAGATTCGTAATGCGGCGTTCACGTTATAATGACCCATGTCAACTTTAGGGGCCGAAGGATAATGCATGCCATGCCGTTCTCGATATACTAAGCCTAAGCCTTAGTCTTAGCCTAAGCTAAGGTCCCTATATGAGCCATGTACTAAGCCTAAGCCTAAGTCGGGGGGCTGCTGCCCCCCGAACCCCCCGCTCTAAGCTATTCTTTTTTTAACGTTACAACGTCAGGCCCTTAAAGTTGACATGGGCCATCTCGTTTGGAACCAATATACAGCACACAGTGTCACGCACACTGTTGACAACAGAGTGTCTGAGACACCCCCATGTTTTTAATAGTTTTTTCAAAGGTAGCTAGTTACGCGTATTACAACTTCTCGACAGTGTCAGGCACGCCGTGTCTTGTGCCTGTTTTATTGACAGTGTTCGGAATTATTTAAGCAATGTTCATGTGGGCTACATACAAATATTATAAATTTAGAAAAACTACACAGGACAGTTGACTAATAAACCGTATTAGCTACAGACGGTGTCCGTTATAGTTAATTCGCACTAAATGGGTAGCTAAGGGTGTGTACGACGCTGTCAAGAAAAAAATTTCATAGCGATCTTGGGGTTTAAGCAATACGTAACTGAACCAAAGCGTTACA
>JASANE010022679.1:0-37198 GCA_030248225.1 Trileptium ribeirensis | reverse complement strand
GTTCGTTCTTGGTTCAGTTCGTGTCTGCTCGCTCAGGTCGAACCAGTTCCTTCTTGTGGAAACTGAATTTCTCACAAGACCCAGGTTCCGCAAATACAAAGCATTTGAGAAAGATAATACTGTTTAAGGAAAGTCAAACAACGAATGCTAGCATAATTCTTTGTTATCCTAATGCAACTATACTACACCGAAGCACTAGTTAACGATGCTTGCACTTTGTTAAAAACAGGTGCTCAACGTTGTTCGAGGCTTGTACGAGATGTGCCAGGAAATTTTTTTAGTCCAATTCTACATTTTTCGAATTTTTCAAATTTTATGCCAGAACAGTTCAAAATGAGATGTTGGCGATAAGTAATGTTTTGTTGCATAAAAATCAGATTTAATTTTCGTTTTTTAAAACTAAACACTCGTTTTAATCTAGCGAGTACCTCACCGGGATCACTCTACCGTATTTGCTACATTAATAATAAAAAGCTAACCAATATAATCTAAATGTGCATCAACCCAATAAAGATGTTTTGATATTAGATCCAGCGCTATATCGTTTGGCCATTTTATCGACTGTGTTATAATTCGAGTTGCGTTGCCGCCATCCATTTCCATTCGTCCAATATGAGCGCGAACCCCCCAGTCGGCGTAGAATAGATAACTGAAAAGAGACCAAAACATTGTATTAATCAGACAATAATAATAGTAACTCACAAGCGAGGGTAAAACGGAGCAAGCGAGGTTTCATTTTTAAGGTGTCATTTTGTTTAATCTCCTGTAATAGACTGTGTTTGTTGTATATACCACATAAAAACGTCTTGAAGACTCAATACATTGAAAATCCTAAAACCTCGTCACTCTTACATCCACCGAAAACAACTGAAAACGCATCAAATATTTGTGGTGGTCTCTAGATAACCAAACCATTATATTCATCGTCTTCATACTACCGAAAACCCTATATAGACAATTCTTGATGACCTGAACGCAATATGTAACCAAACAACTGAAGACATACTATATTCATGAAATAGTGTTAATTGACCCTAAACCCAATGAAACTCCATGAAAAGGCTTGAAATATGCACGTGTATAAACCAAATCCTTATTATTTCAGCCTTAAGAATACCTATACTCGACCATTCTTGATGCTCGGCACGCAAAACACATTCAGACAAATGAAAACACACATTTTGTAAATCGGGTTCGTAAAACGTAAAGCCCTTGAAACCCAATGAAAATTATAATATAGTCAAGCTGGATGTTAGACTCTAGATTGCAAAACTATCGTATCCAGCGTGCTTGATAACTTAATAGGCAATCATTGTTGGTAAAAGCAAGCAATAACACGGCAAAATCTGAGAAATCGCTATTTTCTGGCAAAGGATCGATAAACCATATTGTGGCCCACAGCGGCCCATAGAGTGGTCCCACAAAGAATCAAACTGTAGATCTCGATGACCTGATTCTGCATAGTAGTAACCATTTTCCGATGCAAAGCTGTCGCGCGAGATATGGGCTACAAAAGAATGGTACCCGTATGGCCATATTTGGCAAAAAACAGTTAAAAACCTGCTTTAGCTATTTTGACCGGAAGATGGGGTCGGAGCTGTTCGCGTTCAACTAAAGTGCACATCGTCGTCAATTTTGCTATCGAACAAAAATTTGCCGAAATCCGTAGATCCGAAAATGAGCAAATATTGCATTACTATGTGGGGAATGGTATGGGTAAAGTTTATAAGTTTTTATAAGTAAATAATATAATAATTACGCCGAACTGGTGAGCTGGAGAAAAATATTTGAAGCAGCCAGTGTACCTACAACAATGGTACGCATAGCTTCGCCGAATTTCAAACAAAAGAATTTTATCATTATTTAGTTGATAACAGATATATAAGACATTGACCAAAGTGGTAAAAATTCTCCTTCTAGATAATCTTTATCACTACTTACATAGAAAACTAATAATAATCATTCCAAGCAGATCGTACATTTGCACATGTGCACTAATTATTAATCAATGCCACATATTTTAATATTTATGTGTGAACAGCTATCACATCTGATGGTTACACATGGCCGTCAGCTGTTACATAAAATTTTTCTCGAACGTTGTATAGCTTATACAATCATCCGTTAGCTATTTATCTCAACGCTTCCTAGATCCATTATACAGCCATACGAGACAAGAGTTGCTCTTTCATTTTTTTATTATATCTTGCAACAAATAAAATGGCAGACAATGGCCATCGATACCCTTCGTTCGGATCCAGTGCAATCGACCGTAGCTCAACCGCCGACGCGCGGGTAAACGTCATCAACGTGGTTGGAAATTGTCCGTCGAGGCGCGATACTCCGATTGATTTTCGATCCCCATCTGCCCAGTACAAATTACGACCAATCCAGTCAACTGCAATGTCAACGGGTGCCGCTTGATTATTGTGGTAAATTATCTAGAATAAGTACAGTGAATTAAAACAATATGCAAAAAAATAGTAGCATTAACATTCTATAACGTTGAGGAAAAACAACAACCATATATCGTTGGGAGAAGTATGTAGCGCTATGTCTAAACAAGTTTAAAAAAGACTAACAGTATACTAAACGCGTTATGGTAGTCTCTTCTTGACGGGGTACTACTGTTCATACCAGAATAGCACAACCGAGCACTCACATACGCCAACCACGTACGGTAAATACAGACATGCTAAGCACAACTGAATTCTAGTGAAGCGAGAATTTTCAATTTTGGCTCTGGAGGGGGTGTTGAGGAGGCCCTGTCTGTGTGTGTCGCACCTGGATCTCGATAACGGTTGGGCGGATATTGATGCAAGATAGCTCATTCGAACCGCAATAGTCGATTTAGGTGCAGTGACGGAGCCCGATTTTTGAATTTTTTTCCCGTGGGAAAAGTTATGGGGCAAAATGTCATTTTGGCTCTTTTTCGGTCACCCCTCCAGTTTTTGCGACTTTTCTCAATAAGTACACGAGGTATCCGCAAACTAATAGGCCTATTCCTTTTTGCGACTTTTCTCAATAAGTAAACGAGGCCGCAAACTAATAGGCCTATTCCATGTAGCTTTACCAGGGCTTTCCAATGATATATAACAAGTTTTTCAACTACTTCCCAATCTGGAGTCTATAAGCTTATAGTTAGCGCCAAATATCATATTTGGTGAAAAGTCGTGGTAAATTCACCTAAATGTGTCTTTTTTGTTGCTTTTAGTGTCTTATATGGGGTTTTCTGGGCAGATAAACTCATTGCAAGTGTTAAAAATATTGTTGGGAAAATATTTTTTACACTTCTGGTTCATACTTGGCATAAAAATGACGTTTTCGAAATTTTTGGTGTGAAGTCGTGGGAAAAGCACCTGAATGTGTGTTTATTGTTGCTTTTAGTGTTTTATATGGGTTTTTTGGACAGATAAACTCATTCCAAGTGTTAAAAATATTGTTGGGCAAATATTGTTCACACTTCTGCGTCGGGGGATTGTTCTCACCACTCGAATTGTGGCTCGCAAGCGAGCTACACTAGTGTAGCAATTACTACAATACTCTCTATATACAATACTAAGCGCCTTGGTAGGCGTTTTTCCAACTACCATATAATTTGATTTTAAGGACACCTGACAAAAGAAGCAAAATGACAAGACAAAATGCCAAATTAGAAAGAACTACAGTACTCGCCAGAAATGAACGATGTTCGTTCGCTCGAAAGACAACAGTCATTTCTGGTGAGTACTGTAGACATCTTAATGCATAGTTATTCCTTAGTTTACTAACTTTAAACAAATAACACCCAAACAATTTTCAAAAGACTTTCTTTATAGTACCTTCAATTTCAAGGGTAGGAGTTGAAGATATAGGCATAATCTTATTGTTTACGTAATCATCAGAGAAGCCGCTGAATGAATCGAATGTCAGCGTTCAAAAATGGTAATATCTGAATGCATTTGGGCTGAAACCAAGCTACACGTAATAAACCTGCCAGAATATTAAGAGCATTAAAATATAATTAAAAGAATAAAAATTCGTTTGAACTGTCAACGTTGAAACCTTGAGATTAGACACAGTCTGAAGTAATTAAAAGGCACCATTAGAGGACTATATCAATGCTACAAAATAATATACTGTATAATTATCTTTATTTTCCACACAAATCTGTGGCTTTTTAACAAAAATTGTGTATTTTTCCCAAGCTTAGTGCATTAAAGGCCCAAGATAGTTGGGAAAACGAGAAAAGGCTAATTTATGTAATATGAATTACTGATACAAAACCTACATACATACCTCATATCCAGATCCGTTAAAGAACGCCCGCGAGATGTACGCTCCGGTTCGAGAAGATCCGGTGGCACCGAAAATATGCGATGACGCAGCGTCCGTAAAATAAACACGACGCTCCGTCCAGTCGTAGTCGAGAGCGATGGCGTTGGTTAGGTTGTCGGTTAGTAAGCGGCGAAGTTGACGACCACGGGTTGAGAAAACTCGAATAGCATGTCGCTCGCTTACAAATAGCTCCGGTTCGCCTAGAATTTGTGTTCTGATAAGTTGAAAAATTATGAACGAAGCACGCCCACAAACAGAGGAATTAAACGAACAATTTGGTACTGTACAAATACTACTCACCAAAAATGACGGACGAACGCTCGCACCTTAATCGAGGCTCGCTCGAAAAAAAAATTGTTCTAAAAATTCAATTTTATTAATAATTTAATTAGTTTCTAAATCTCGAGCGACTCGCGGCCCCCGAAATCACTCGATCAATATCCGTTTCTGGCTAGTACTGGACTGAAAATCGCATATTAAGTATTATTATACTGTCAAAAATCCTTAGTTACATTCTAACTTCGCGCTATATTGATTAACTTTCGATGGCATCAGGGCGCGGATATTAAAAAATACCTATAAATAAATATTCGTTATAAACAATTAAATTTCAAGCGAATATACTCGAAGACAACACCTTTTCACATGTTTATCAACTGCATTCCGGAGACGAAACGTTGCTCGTAGGCAACGAAACGGGCAACTTTGTCAAGAGCTATAATAGAATGTCTTATGTACGCGAATTGTATGTAGGCAAAGAATATATGCATGTACGCGATGAATATACAGGGTGCCCCATAAGTAACGCCCCAGCAGGTAAAATGACCCAGCATGTCAAACAATAAACATATTTTCTAAACGCGTTTTGGTATGCACGTACCCACATATTATATAACCTAGGTTTTTGCTGAATAACGTTTACTATAAGTGCGAACCTGGGCGCCTCTAAGATCAATGTATTCTTGCAGTCGACGACGCACACTTCGGCCAACTTTTCGAATCATGTCAGCGGTTGTATACCTTCTCCTTCAATATTCCCACAGAAAAAAGTCAGGATGGATTAGATTAGGAGATTCGAGCAGGCCATTCGACACGGCCTTAGCGCCCTAGCCAACTGTCAGGCAAGGTTTTAGCCAACCAACGGCGCAAAGTCATCACATAATGAGGAGGCGCGCCATCCTGCATAAAGAGAATTAACGACAGTCTAAAATATTTCATTCTTAGACTTTTAACAATAATTGGAAAACTGTCGGTTTGCTGATGCCGGTCTCAACAGCACAACGGCGAATAGACTGTGTCGGACTACTAGATAATAGGAAATAATTATTTGGTATCGCAGTATCACCGGATGCTGTCGGTGGTGTCCCTGTTCAGGGCTAGCAAGCTACGAAACCTGTGATCAAAAGTTTTATTAATATAGCAACAATTTTATGATATGGGACTGTCAAGACGAATTGCGGAACTATTGTCGCGCAAGTTCAGGGCTATTTTTTTAATATAACATAGTCTTACGGCAGTGTTAGTCTATCAGTCAAATTAATGCTAGTATCAGAGATTTTGTTATACATGTATATATTTATATGTTCTGTTATCATTCCTGAAAGTATGAGGGTTGTAGCTATATTATGTCAGTCTCAGCAACAGTTTGAAGTTAGGGATGGCATATTTCGAAACGCAGCAATTCACACAGATAACGTAAACACGAAAAAATGAAATAACGAAAATAATTTATTACAATTCCTGACGTGTATACATATTGCTGTTATTAGGACAATGGCAATAAAGGAATAGGCGATCATTCGGTAATAAACAATATTTATCACTGTAGTAGATCTCAGTGTAGAATAAACTCAGTTTCGTTTGAAACAAAATGACATGATTGTAAATTAGGATATGGTTTTAACCATTATACCAGTTTTGCTGACTTCGTCCTCCTCACTTGCCTAAAACTGTCATGTTACATTAGAGGCAATATTTACAAATGTTGGAGCTTTCGGTATAAAAATATTTTTTATTAATTACTATAATTATTTTATAATGCTAAACACTGTATTCTGAAAGTATTTGTGCCACCGCTATAAGTACCTCAAAATATGCAAATATGAATAGCGTAGATATCAGAAATATACCACCCGCAATGAAATTTCCATGAAAAATAAACATGCGTTCACATTCATCGACATTAAGGAATCCCGCGGACAGGCCAGACAAATAATAAGATTCAATACAGCATTAATAGTGATCTCATCGACCGTAATAAATTGGACTTGATGTTAAGCAATGAACTTTTGTGCAATTAATTCAGTATCATTTTTGATTCTGATATGGGTTTATCTGAATTTACCCCATTTTGAACCATTTTCGTTCAACCATCAACAACAGTTTGTAAACACTCAATATCAGAATTCAACTCTGTTTTTAGCTGCTGCAAAAGTAGTCTTGTTGTGCTAATTTTATACACATGATCCGTAACACAATCCGTAATAAGCAATAGAATTCATCTACTACAAGCGCGGTCAACAATACAAAGAAAATCCGTCGTGCTATTACCGGATTTTATTGAATGATAGCATTTCCGTTCGAGTGCATCTTGCTCGTAGCCGGGATAGCAGAAGCATGCATACGACCCCGGTCTGTTCACACAAAATTGGCTACAAGACAACGAAGTGGTACATTCGTTTATATCTGAAATGATTTGGATATAATAAACATATTCAGCAGCCATTCATACAATTTGTACTGTGCAGATTATAGTTACATCACCTATGACACCTAGTCCTACGAGCCACTAGGGGCGTTCCCGGTATCGGTAACTTTCACATGTACGGTACTCAATTTATTGACCCCGGATGATTACAAAATCAGTGATCCGGCTTGGATTCAACACCCGACCTTGCGGCACATAGTCCTACGCTCTCACAACCGAGTCAATTGGCGTTATATATACATACACATATAATGTACACTACATAATGCATACCATGGTATACATTGTTATATACATTTTAGAAAATAAACTAATTAACTAAAATGAGATAATGAAACCCTTAGTATTTGCCTTTTCACAAAAGCCTATTTCGTTCACTAACACACTGCACAATTTTTTGCAAAAAATTATATGTTAAAAACTGCAGAGACAGCTTATTTTACTTAACCTAACAATATGACCAGCTTAACAATAATTGTACCGTGCTCATCTGTGATTTTTAGTCAAACAACGAAATCACACAAACACGATGCAAACCGTACCACGAAAAAGCGATATTTAGTTTGCTAACTGTATATCCAATAGCGCACTCCGATGAAATAGAAAATATTGCAAAAAATATATTAAAAACAAGAACATACCGACACACGTGTGGTTATCATCGGCCAACTCATATCCACCTCGACAGCCGCATTCATACCTAATCGATTTCGAAATACATAATTGTGAACATTTAAGACCTTCAACGGCACAAGGATCATCTCCTGAAATTAGTGTACATGAAACTATCCGTCGTGGCACGATTACCAGCGAACAAACATGCGTTTTCGACGCAGAATCGTATGAAACCACGCTGTGCCGAGGCCGTTGGATTTACTTTTAAATATTAATCAGCCAGTGCAAGCCATTAACATTTAGTCATATATCTATAGAGGGTAGATGAGGCTACCACTGCTTAAAAGGGGCAAACTCCCTGAGGCCACACTAATCAGAACACTGTGAACATGAAACAAATATAATCAGTTTTTAATAGGTTATGTTATGTAATAACAAAATGGGTATTTAAGACACACGCTAAATTCAAAGGAACATCGTTAGTTGTGGGACCACAATATGCAGCTCGTCATGGCATCCATTAAAATCACAGTTATGCCAATTTTTCGATTTTCTGGTTAAACTTTGTATTCAAAATTTTTGAAATTTTTTAGTGCATTCGAACCGCACAGGCAATCTAAGTCGGCTGGAATCAAAATTAGCTTCAGAAATTGAAGCTTTAACGGATTAGATTGAGGCTTAGGATTTCAAAGCGTATCTCCTTAAACGACGATCGAATTAGGCTGATATTTATTTAGCTCGTCATTGCGGTTCGGAAAGGTGTACAAAATCATATTTACTGAAATTAGATCGACTAGGAGCTATAATAAAAAAGACCCAACAAAATTTGCTAAGATTTTACACTAAAATTTTAATTTTCTCGCTTGGCTTTCAGCTTACGAACTTTTATCTCAGTGACTTCCACAGCCAGGCCATCTAAGGTCACATCCACTGTGAAAGTTGAGCTAAATCGGTTCACTTATAATTTAGCTACAAATGATAATAATAAAAACGGCCTTATATTACCCTGGAAGATGGCGCTTCATCCCTAACCCGATAATGAGGAGATGTATCCATAATATTGTAGTTGCGGACGCGAAGATTTAAAAGCATCTAACCGAAATAGACATAGCCAAATACATTGATCGGTAGCTGCTTTATTAGACTATGAGCAAAATGTCACTAATAACATGATGTACTCCATTAACTGGTATTGGAGAGAAAATTTGGCTGACCCACCTGCTAGTTATGAAAATGATTGCGCGCTACATTGTAGTAGTATAAAGATTAACAAACATTCGCCGGGTAAAGCACAATTTGTGGTTAAATTGATTAAAACGCAATCACCCTTGGCCAGTTAGTAGAAAACGGAACATAATTTTTGGCGCAAAAAAGCCGTCAATAAATTTAGCGTGTGCACAAAATATCATTCGTAAACAAAATATTTCACAATATTATTTAAAACCATTTCCAGGATATATACCGAATCGCCACGCTTACCGTTACAATAGATTTCATCAGAACCGTCTCCACAGTCATTGTAGCCATTGCACAATTGTTTGCTATTAACGCACGCTCCATTAAGACACTGTATATTACCGCCATTTTCGTTATTTGTTGAACAGGGTGATGATGCCACTTTTACACTTTGATCTGGAAATACACGCAGTTTGATAAGCAGTCACATTATATAGATTTTAACGCAAAATATGTATGCAAAATGAGGTCGTGTATATTAAATACAGCACAGCTTTATGTACTAAATGTGTTTGAAACGACAACAAAATCCGGTCGGTCATACCGCAATAAAAATACAAAAATAAGAATGTAAAAACGAACGTAAACGCAAACAAATGTTGTAACGTTCGTTTATGGATGAACGTTGTTGCGTTCGTTTCTGTGCACTTATTTTTGCCCGCGACTATTAGTACCTGCGAGGGTTTATGTTGAAGTCACAACTCTGACCTATATTCTACCAGAAATGCAGTCCCGGCCAATAAAAATAATTGCAATTAAAATCGATCCGAATTTCGTTTAAACGCAATCTACAGAAATCGAAATCCACCGAAATTTCGTTTAATTAAAATTTTGTAATTTAGAAATTTGTTTCATTGCGCCAAAGTCGAAATGGATTGAAATTTCGAAATTCCAAATCGATCAATAAATTATTGACACGTATTTCTGGCCGTGGCAGTACCTGTGCCAGAATGGTCTTTGTGATATGTACAGTACTCGCCACAATTGACTGTCGCCATGCGAGCGAGCAAGTAACGAGCGAGCAACGAGCAATTTTTTGAAATTAAAAATTCTGCCACGAGCGAGCAGCGAGCGAACAACGAGCGAACAATGAGCCAGCAGCGACCACTCATATGTAGTTAGTATTCGTAACATGACTGCTTCCATATTACTTTATCGCAATATATACATGTAGACATTGTTTTGCATGTGTTGGCATTATTGATGGAGTAACATTCATATTCAATGTGTTGAATAAATGTCGGCCAAAGTAACTAGAGTTTTGAAATGGGGGGCACTTGTATAGATGTGTCTTTAGGCTTAGCCATAAAAAATCGACATTAGCTTACAAATATAAATGTTTACGATTCCAGACCGGTGGATTGGCAGTGGCACTAGGTTATCATCGACCACACCCCATGCCACCTTAACAAATCAGTTCGCACGCCCCTTGTGACGTCAGTACTTTATATATTACATACTGCCATTACATATTTTTTGTGTTTATGTTCGAATACGAATTTATGTTTATATTTTAATAAACTTTGTTGTTATGTGTTTGTATATATTTTTAATATTAACTTAGTTTACTAATTCTTCGTTTAATATGACTAAGTTTTTTTGTTGACATATTATATTCGGCGCCAGTATTTTTTTCCGCAGTAATATATACATCTACTCAAATTCCGATGTATCAAGGAATAGCCGGCACCGCGTGGGGGTGAAGGAGTTCCTGCGACGATAGGGTGAGGCATTGTGCCAGAAGAGACTACTATATATAAAAATATAGGTTTGTCTAGGTTTCCGGCGTATGGACAAGAAAACGAGCAAAAATGTTGGAAAAATTGTATTTTGAAACTCAATGCGTTTTTGCGCCGACATTATAAATAGAGTTATCCGGTTATGAGGTTGCTTGCAGGAATATTTCTATTTAATGTTAACTACATTATTTCATATATGCTGTTCACGACATTTGCTATAGACTGTTAACTACGTTGTTGTTTTTCTGACGAGTAAAATGAAAAAAATTTAGAACAAGCTAAACATTTAACACATGTGTATTTCAATCATGTGCTATGTACACTTGTTTTAAAATTTGCAATAGCAACCAGAATTGCGGAACCGACGACAGCGGCTGCAGCCGCGACTTACATTGCTGCAACATTGCACTACAGACGACGTAAATTACTACCGACGAGGCCTTTGTATTTATTGAGAATCTATACATAATGGATTTCACTATAGCAATAAATAAATAATCGCCGCAATGTAAATAACACAAAAATAATAACAGAGTAACCGACATTGGTAGTGTTTTATATGATTCAAATATATACACAAACGATTTATATCTTGTAAGATATATATATCTTTATTCTCTTAAATTATATATCTCCATAATTTTTTGTATACTATTACATACATACATGTATATCTGAATTTGGAGGTTTGCAAACGAGCGAGCAACGAGCAATTTTCAAAATTTCAATATAATACTTCAGTTTTCTGCGAGCAAGTTGCGAGCGAGGAACTAGCGAACAACGAGCGAGCAGCAGTCAATTGTGGCAAGTACTGTAGTGTTGGTTTGTCTTTAAAACATGTCGCATTTTCTATGTCATATTTCGTATTATTTGCCTGCTGAACACCTAGCGTCTATGAACAGGCCGCGCTTCATTTACTCATGATTTTATCGTACATAGTCAAAATAAAAGCATAAGTGTTTGTTGTAACCGTTAGTTAATGATTGTTATAACCGTTTTTCTTAAGTGATTATTTTAATATTACCTGAACGTATCGCGAACGTGCTGGGAAGGGCGACCTAACGATAAGCCGAAATTTACCGAGGGAAATCGCCGAGCTCATTTCGAAAATCCTGCCCATTGCCCACCTGTGGAGAAACCAGAAAATAATTAACTACAAAAGGCATAAATTATCAAACGAATTTGCACACCCACTTTGTAGCCAAGTGTAAACCTTCATTATAGCAATATTTTAACTTCTGAGTGATAAGTGGACCACTATTTGATGTCAATAGAATGTACATTATTAAAGTAAAAGATGCAGCATAAGTTAATGAGATGAGGGTGCTTCAGGTGGTTTTAAAACCGAATTCCTAGCCTTGCACCTTCCTTCGGCATCTCGATTTCGACCTCCGGGCCGTAAGTTCGATTTCAACCGGCAATTTCAACGCAGCTTGGGAAACAAGGATTATTGAAATCTTACCATTACATGTTGCATTATTTTCGTCAGTAGAATTCGCGTCCATACAATCATTTACTTTGTTACACAACCAATCACGCGGAATGCACATATCGTTCGGGCATTTGAATTGATCGTTTGAGCATTGCTCGAAAACTAAAAATTAAAACGAAAAATAAAACTGAAGCCAATGTAATAATTGGAATGCCTTGTCAGATACAATATCGTATCAAAAATACAAACCATTAATCGTAATAAATTTATTCATGTCAAAGTCATTTTGGGTCCAAGTGGTAGTTAAGCTACAAACTGCACATATTGTTATAATAGACATTGTCTAATGTAATATCTCTAAATTGTAGTAACAAAATTTTATTTTATATTTGAAATATTTGGAATTATTTAAATTAATATAAATATATAAATCATCAAAAATCGTAATTTTTAATTAACTGATATAATTATTATTTCTGCTCAACATACTTAATACATAAAACTCATTGAATCAATCATATTATATTATGCTTTGATCTCACAAATTAATACTTTGTAACAACAATGCTTATGCGTTACCGGAAAGGAACCATCTCTAAGATTGAAACGATGGGAACGATGGCGAACGGACCCCACCGCCCGCACCGAGTTGCATACAGTCTCGATGACCGCCGATGACTGTCTTCGGGACCTCGTGGATTATATGAATAGCCACTTTCTGACACATCACTACCACACCATCATGCAATTCCGAGACGTCAAAGCTATCAGGACTCTGCAGCCGCCAGGAACACTTCTAATTCAAGCGGACTACGCGCAGAATTATGTCTGTTCGTTGCAGAACGCCATCTACGCTCATCATTGGCACCAGCATAGCGTTACTTTGGTGCCCTTTATGAACACTTTCTATAGCCCTGCAGGTAACGCTAGTGGCGGCGCCGGTGAATGTAACAACGAGAACGATGCAGCCGACGCGGCGGTGGCGCCGACCACCTCAACAATGCCAGTCGTCCTCGTGTCCGACATAACCGATCACACAACCATATCTTTTTACCCATTCATGAGACGCAACATAGAGATTGATCGCAAGGAGCACCCTGAATAGAATATTGTGCCTGTGGTGTACCTTAGCGACGGGTCGGCGGCATAGTTTAAGAACTATAAGAACATGATGAACATTAGCCTTCATGAAGATGATTGCGGCGCTCCGGCAGACTGGCACTTCTTTGCGACGTCACACGGCAAGGGCCCTTGCGATGGGCTCGGCGCTGCTGTGAAGACAATGGCCAGAGACCTGTCACTCAAAATGAAAAAGATTGTGTCGTCCACGTCGTTCTGCACTGAAGTGCAGCCGCATACCAACATCCGTCTGGAGCTGCTTAATGATGCGAGCATGGAGGAGTGCAAGAAAATGTTGAGACGTCGGTGGGCGGCCGGCCGCACCGTGAAGGACACACTCCGATTCCATTGCTTACGAATGGTTGGTGGTGATCTGTGTGCATGGGTGTCGTCGTATGCTTGCGCCGTATGTGTGGCTGGTGGATTGTGCCCTAAGCAAAGGGTGCAACGCAGAGTCGGCAATGTCGCAGATAGCGTCGCAAATGCGGTCGCCGAGTCAACACAAACATCAAAGTATGATACAATGATCAATGATACATCAAGTCCTACAACGACCACAGCAATACAAGCTGGCGATTCTTCAAGTCCTACAACGACCACAACAACAATAGTAGCAGCCTTGGATGTATCGGTGATGAGCAACGTCATCGCCGTCTATGATAGAACATGGTACGTCGCTGTGCTGAGCGAGTCTCCGATACGGTTCGAAGGCGACGACGAGGAGTACTACAAAGTACAGTATCATGAGTGGTGCGGACCTAAAACTCGAACGTTCAAGCAATACGTGATAGGATACGACCTTTGACGTTTTTTGGTCATAGGGTGTAAAAATGAAGATAATCGGAGCCAAAAAAGTCATTAGTCATTTTTTATGGGGCAAAAGGACATCGTAGCGTGAAATGACCCAGTGGTTGAAGTGTGTTAATAGCTACATTATACGAACACTATGCTTAGTCGCGTTAAACTACCGAAATACCGATCTACACAATACATACCAAATATTAACGTAACATACATTATTTATTAAAACAACATTTTATTACCGGGCTCTCCACATTGGGGGGGGCGCGGGGGCCGCTGGCATTTTTCGGTTCCCCCTGGTTCAAATCAAGTGCCCCCGGTTCATGCCCCTGTCAAAATTTTGGGCTCTCACCAGTTCACCGCCTCTGGGAATATTTTTTAGTTTCCAATCGGTCTAAAGTACAAAAAATTTGATCAAAATTTGTACTAAAATTCCGTTTGTTCTGAAGTCAAAAATTTTGCAAATTTTGTCAAAATTTGATTCAAAATCGCTTTTTCTCTTCACAAGAGCCATTTTTTTACACGATTTTTAACCGATTTTCTCTTGGCAAAATGCCCTCTGGCAAAATCGGGAGCCCCTCGGTTCGGAACCAGGGGGCCCCTGGTTCATGCCCTCCCGGCAAAATTTTTAGCGAATGGAGAGCCTAGTATTAAAATTTAATATTTTGCTTTGACACGATGAATAGCATGCAACAGCGTCAGAACACAGAAGCCGACACTAAACAGCGGCACCACCTCTCCAACTAGCCACCACAACCAAGATAACGTTATCTGAATTTGTCACAAATTAGAATACACTTGTCAGTATATAATTGTAACAGGACGTACACCGAATACCTTCGATTGATATATAAAATTGTCTTACCGCAGTCGTGCGGTTCGTCCGACGAATCACCACAGTCGTCATGATGATTGCAGTAAAATTTTTCCGGAATACAAAGGTTGTTACGGCAGCGAAAGTATCCGGCTGGACATTGACTAGTAATCGTTCCTGAAAACAGTTCAGCATTGTATTTTAACTAAGTTTAACCCTACTAATATTGTTATAATAATAACACCACGAAAATGTTTGACAAACATTTATCAATAACTTATAATTTCATGAGATATTACAGTTCTCGCTAGAAATAACTGTCGTATTTCGAGTAGATGAGTTGAGAATGTCGCGAGAGAATAGCTTGCTTAAGCTTTCCAACAAATTCTATAATATATATGCGAATAAAGTTGGAACAGCTTTGGCATTAATTAAAAAATAAACGCTAAAATTTCAAACAGATCTGGAACAAAGTTTGACCATTTTTCGAACGAACGTCGTGCGAATATCATCCGAGCAACACTCATCAACCCTAGCAATGTATTGCAGCTATGATATTTTTAGTTTGAACCATCAAGAACGGTAGAGCAAATGAAGAATTTGGGAAGCCTAGAAATGAATGCGTTGGAAGGCCGTAAACAACAAACTTCATAATTTTGACTCAACAATATCTGACGAAAATAGCAAAAAAACGAATAAAATAGATACGAGTTAAACCTAAATTCCTATGTTGCTTATTATTATTACTCTTAAGGTACTAAAAGTTCCCAGAATGCAAATGCTGGTGTCGGGGTCAGTGGTAATCGCAGCCAAAGTTGCAGAATTACAAGTCGGGAAGAAATATTCCAATTCCGATACGAAAAGTTTGTTTACCTTCGGCGCAGCTCACAACCATAACAAATGCAGTAGGTACTTTAATCTCTCACCCAAGAAGATTACATTGCTGTATTCTAATACCACAAGCAACATTTTGCACAGTTCTGCACGACAATTTTAAATTCTTGCAATAGTCGATCATATCACGCTATTCATTCAATACTCAGTACAATGTGAGTACCTGTGCAATTAGCATCTTCGGTCGACTCGTCCGCGCCGTTGGGGCAATCTTGCTCACCGTCGCACAGCCAGCGGCGAGACACACAACGATTAACTAGCAGTGCCAAGGTATGCCCAGACTTAATGTTGCCTTTCGGAATGTTGCAGTCAAACTCTTCACTCTCGTTGCATGGTTTCCGAATACCTGAAAGCACTCTATCAACAACTGTGTTTATCAGGCGCAAACGGTTCGCCATCAAGTGTGATCCGGTTCATCAGTATAAAAGCGGTTCAAGCCTAATGTTGAATCAGTATCTGTCCAGCCTCATACCGAGTAATCCATCATCACATATAGCTATAATCCGTCTAAGAAACTATTTTTTAATTCTTTATGCCTTAGCCGATGTTAATAATTGTACAGCAAATCACTGCGGTTCAGAGTCGATCTAATTTTGTAACACGAAACTATTATAGTTTTATTACCGGGATACATAGCGATATCTCACCTGAATTACTACAGACACTCGACAAGCATATAAATATAAATGTCTGATCATTATTTTAGAGAAGACAGGAAATTGCATTCACGGATAAAAGTAATTGCAGACGCGAACGAACGCAATTTTGTACAATAGCGGACAGGCGAAATTTCGTCTATTCGTCTAAAATGCGAACAGACGAAATTTTGACCAGACATGAAAGGACGCAATTATTGTATCCGTCTGAGTCCATCTTTTGCGCAATTACCTTTGTCCGTGCATGTAAGAAAACGCAATCTTGTTAACACTACGGTTAGTCTGATTATTGCTAAACCTTACAAAATATAAGCCAGTAAGACATAGATGTTCTTGGCGTAATACATCATCACAACTGTTTTACAAAAATTGCCATCCGAAATGAAAATCTGGCACTTTATATCTTCTTGTAGTTCGCAGGTAGAATTGTTACAAATCCCAACCAAAACATACAGTTGAATTCGTCAGATCCATCCTGACAGTCTCCTGTACCGTCACATCTCCAGCTCCGCGGAATGCATTCGTTGTTACTTTTGCACGTAAATTCATCACTTGTGCATACGTAAGCTTAAATAATATATCAAGAAGCTTAAACTGGGTATCATTGACTAAAATGGAATGCGAACCTAAAGCAAATCAGATATTCAGTTTTCAAGAACATTACTCTGGTTATTGCATGCCTTTTCATTTGTTTCAATGGGTTTAAAGTCATTGAACCTGATTCCCAAAATATATTCCGCTACAGTTGTTTGGTTATATATTACGTACGGGGCATCAATAATTGTCTATACAGGTTTTTGGTAAGCTGAATATGAGGATTTGATTATCCAGTACGAGTATCTCAGCTTTTTCAAGGGTCTTAATTGGGTTTAGAGTCAACAAACCTGATTCCTGAATATTGTAGGTCTTCAGTAGTTTGGTACTATGACATCAAAATAGCCCATAGGGGTTTTTCGGTATGCTGAATAAAATGGTTTGGTTATCTAAAGACCAGCGCAAATACTTGATGCGTCGTCAGCTGTTTTCGATGGGTTGAGGGTCAACGAGGTTTTGGTTTCCAATGGGCTAGAGTTCTAGACGTATTGGGGTGGTATAGCAGGCTGTTACAGGTGATTACACAAAACACTTAAAAATGAAACCACCCTCGCTTCGATTCACCCTCGTTTGCGAGTTATTACTTTAGGTAACCATTAAAGCACTTTAAATCCGTATATATACGTGTTCGTATGTTTTGTATTAAAATGTTATTAAGCTCGGATTTTGATGTTTTGCAGGTCTGCCACTCAGCACTTACCAGATATTCTGCGACGACAAAAAATAATAAAAACTGTTACCACAAAACCTAAAAATACTGGTTTTATTTTGATTATTCATGACGAGGTATTGAATAAATGAAGCCCGGTCTGATGAAATAAGTATTAAGACACTAATATTCATCAGAAACAATGGCATTCGTTCATACAGCACCTATATGGATGGAAATCATGTTAAAATGTATAAGTCCCCAATTAGCCGGGGAACTCTTTTACCTAAGCTAACATTACCTAGAAGAAAATCTCCCAGTGGTTCTCTCATGTTAAAGCTGGAAGCCCCAGCTCAACGCCCCGGGTACCGTTTATTCCAGTTTATAGACCGGGTATATTAAGTGTATTTCTAGTTTTAAAGGTGAATATTTTTAACAGTACTAATCATTATTGCCAGGTCATTAATCAATAAGTTACCTAAAAAGTAACAGGTACAGTCACGCCCAGAAGTAAGTCCAAAATAATCGATCGATTTCGATTAAATGAAATTTTGATCGATTTCGATTAAATGAAATTTTGATCGATTTCGATTTTGTTTGATATGGATTTTAGCGTAATTAAATAAATTTTAAATATATATAATTTAGATTATTTTTGATTAGACGGAATTTCGATCGATATGGATTTCGTTCGATTGCGGTTAAACATAATTCCGATCGTTTTTTGAACTTATGTTGGCCATGACTGTAATTAATCATCTGCTCCAGAATTTTCCTCTTTCTACTACTCGTACAGTCACGGACAAAATTAAGTGGAGAAAAAAGCATGTATATGGACGCAGTTGTGTCTGCCAGCGTCCACGCAATACATTGACCGTCTGCGTTCGCCCACGTCCGGACGAAATTGGGTCCATCCATGTCCAAACGAAATTGTACCATGTCCGCGTCGAAACAAAATGCCTTGTCCTCGACCAGACGAAATTTTAACATTCACGTCAGCGTTCGCCCACGTTTGGACGAAATCTCGTCCATCGTCGTCTTAAGTTATGTACCTTTTCCGTGACTGTGGCTTCATTTAAAATGTACATAACAGTATGTACATACATCCCTTATTCTTGATTAAAAAAAATTCAATGTATTTTTGTACCGTTTTTACAATTATTCTCGTCGACGCCGTCGGCACAATCTTCGCGTCGATCACATACCCAACTCAGCGGAATGCATTTTGAAAATCGACCACAAGAAAAAGAATTGTCCGGGCATTCTAAAAAGAAACATTACATATAAAACTATCAAAAACGCAGAAAACTATCGCGCCGTATTCAAGACTTATTAATATTTCCCGTCTATTAACACCTACGTAAAACGAAACTGGAAAACAGTCATTTATTTTACTGCAAATCGGCAATATGCTTATGGAGCGCATTGGAGAAAGTTTGCATAGGTAAACCGTTATAGTTTTAAACGTTTTAAATATCGAGTGTAACTATGTACATAATATGGAGTTTTAGTAGTGCGAAACACATTTAAGTGAGACCAAAACTTGAATACAAATGTACTAATGTGTTCTCGCTAACACTCTTTCAGCTGACACGATCTCTCCCTGGAAACCCACGGGAGACACAAGGCGGGATGACCTCAGTAGCGGCCAGCAAAAGTGTAAAATTAATAAATTTTTATATGTTGGTTATCATTTTGATTATTAGTTACCACAGAATTTGATATTTTGATGTAAATTTTATAGAAATAATGTGGTATACTGGCGTACTGGCACTGTCTTGCAACCTGTTTGTTTCTTCTAGTTACGGTGCGACCTGGTCCTGTGTAATCACAACCATAAATAGATGTAAAAGGAAATTTAGTCCCAGCGACATACAACTAAATGAAGAAATAATTTCATGTAATAGCTGCTATTGAGTTCCCCACTGTAGCATAGGATTCCTTGCGACACCGACAAAGGATGTAGCCCGCTTCAGCAAGAGATCCAGCCACGTGAGGGTGTGCGATGCTCGCGAAACAGCCCATTAAGGTCTCATACAGAGAGCGGTCGGCACAGTGCAACCAAAGGCAACCGCTCTGTAACCGGGAAAGGGATCCATTGGCGTAGTATATGTTCTACCGGGGCTGACGTGCAGCTACTTTAATTCACTTGATGTTTTGAGTTTGAAAGTATGCTAAATAAATAACTAGATGAAACAAACCCGCAGGTCGAACGGCAGCGTCTAGGGTATGGCAATCTCGCTCATCTGAATTGTCCCAACAGTCGTTGAAGCCATCGCAACGCCAGGCCGGCAAAATACATTGAGTTGTGTTCGGACAATTCACCAGTGCAATACCGCCAATGTACGGTTCCGAAGAACAAGAACGAGCTGAAAAAAGGATAAGATGTATGTAATTTGTTTCTATTGTCAGTCTTCAGGAAAGTGGGTTGTGCACCATACCGGCTGCATGTTCATTCTCGGGGAAATCTTAAATTGGGAAACTTTTTGCTGTATGTGCTGCACATTTTCGGAAACCAATTTTTCAGCATTTTTCCGAGTACCGTTATTTGTTTACCGTATGCACGAGAATGGTAATATTGACTGTTAATAAGACAGAACGGCCCATAACTTTGTGAAGGCCGCTTCTGTAACATATAATTGAAATATAAGTTAGGATATATAAAAAATCAGCGACACAATATAAACTTAGATGTTTTTTCAAAAAAGGGTGAAAAAAATTTTTTTGACGTTTGTTTTGGTTCCGCCCCCCCCCGCGGGTTTCAAGAAAAGGGTGACGCCGAGATTTTTCGAAGCCGGCGACCCCTATTTTCGGAGGACCAGCGGAACCCCGTGTAATTTTCTACATTTTCCGCAATATTGTCTTAAAATTTTTCTAATTTTGCTAAAATTTTGCGCGCGTCTTGCTGGCTTATCTATAGTGGGGAGGGGACCCCCACGTTCCAAATCCTCATGGCCATCCACCACTTGGCCGAAGCCACCGTGTTCAACTGAATCCCAAAATTTTATGTTTCGAAATGTATATTTTTTGCATGCAAAAAGTTTTTAATCATTAGTTACCACCATTTCTAATGTTAAAAGGTCGTTTTGAAGCCTGAAAATACTTGTACGACAGTAAAGGTAAATGAAAATGTCGAAATAAGCATTTTAGGCAAAATCCACGACAACTTTTCAGACGGCTGTGGACAGGCCAGCCATGGGAGCCGTGGGGGTGGATGGCTAACATGTTTAGGCGGGTCTGACCATTAGAAGTATGTATGAATCCGATCATACACATATAAATGTTTCTAGTGGAACTCCTACAACTACTCTCGCAACGCATTTTTTAAATACGCGCCGACGTCGACCTGCACCAACGAAAAAACCCTGTACACAATTATCGCTAAATACCGGGGTAAGCGGTGACAGAAAGTACACGAAATTCCAGCAGCACCCTTCACAGTTAAACTGCCCGTATGTAGACTTAAACTTGATCATGTCAGATAAAGAAGTTACTGGTCAGGTATCTAGTTATCCACAGCACCAAACACCGTTAAAATTTAACCACAATTAAAGTGAGCAGTATAAACAATCTTCACTAGGATAAATATTTCTGTTACCTTAATAGATTTATATATACTATATACAATTCTGTACATATACCTATATATGATGTACATATTTATAATATATCTACGTACAATTTTGATTGTATTATATTTTAAGGAAATGAAACTCTATTAACTTAGGTAGCACTTTATATATATGCACTTAGTCTCATTCTGTCACCATTTAATTTCATGTAATTGATTCTATCAAAATCTGTAGTGCAGTATAATTTGACGCCATAAGCATTAAATTATTTCGTTTTACCGTCAGCGCAAAAGCGCGTCACAAGCACACATCTTGATGTATGGTCACGGCCAAAAGTGCACACGCGAACGTTAAACCGTTCGTTTGCCTTTACTTTCCCACATAAACGAGCGCAAACTGAATTATGTCACGAACGCGCAAATGTGCATTTGCGTTTAGTTCGTTTGTAAAAGAAATTGTTACGCTCATTTGCGTTTACGTTTGTAAGCGTTTCCGGTTCGTTTTATGAATACTTTGTGCCAGTGACTGTGGATGTCGCATAATCGGAATGCCTTTGCGATTCAAATACTACAGAACATAATAAGTAAAGGAAAAGCAGCAATCAGTTTGGGTTATATTAAGCCGGCCTGTCGCTAGTGGCGTGTGGGGGGTGGGGGACCCCCAGTTTCCAAATCCCCCATGTTCGTGAGGTTTTTCCACATGTCCGTCGGCATTTCCACATTTCCACTCGGCCGAAACCCCCATGTTCAACTAATTCCAAAATTATTTATGTCTGAAAATTTATGTTTTTTATTTGCAAATTGTTTTTTAAACATTAATTTATTACCACTGTTTATAATGCTAAAATATAGTTTTTTAACTTGAAAATACATTCACGGTAATAAAAATGCATGAAAATATAAAAATATTTAGCTTTTTTAAGCAAAATTTATCCCCCTCATTTTTAATTTTCCCCGAGAATGAACATAGGGCCCCCCGACGTCCCCCCACTTATCGGAGGGCTGTGGACGGCCAGTTAAGGTTGGTTGAGATTTGCTATAGTTCAGCTAGGGTTGGGTCGGGGTAATACTCATAATGATTTAGGCTAACCATGCCGATTAATGCACTGTGGTGCCTACGTTTGCGGGGCAGATACACGAAAAAGCAGCGTTTGTAAAAAGATGTGGCTGCAATGTCACGTCCTCGTCGTGCAGCCAGGTCAGTATTCGATAAAAATGACAAAACGCCCAAAAATAACCTAATTTCGAATCATTCAGTAAGGTTACTTAATTCTTTGCTGGCTAGATGAGTTTGCAATTGAAACTAAATAAATACTTCAACCTCGGCACTTAGCTGTTAATTCTGTGCTGTTAAACCTTAATGGTCCTGCCACAGCTTAGGAAAATTTAGGTATATCTTGGCTGGGAAAAGCTATTTCACACCGTATCCTGTCGCACGAGGTTTTTTTACTCGCTTACAGGTTTATAACACTGCATTAGCCGCGAAAGTGTCTACAAACCGACCAGCCATTTATAAGGGAGTTATGTATAAGTTTAGCCTAAAAACCTATTGTTACCCCTCATCCCTTAGTTTAAGACACTTTTGGGAAGAAATGTATGCCATGAAACGCTGCCAAAGGTTTAAGTAACTGCTAATGTTTTTGAGAATCAGAACGAAAAGTATTTGGCCGCCTTTGACACATCGCTGACTCCCCTAAGTTCAACTGCTCCATAGATCCTATTTCAAAGCGAGAGATTTTTGGTCGATAATAAAATGTTTTACCAATACTATAAAGACTGCAACTAAACCAGCGATTACTCGCCTGATAGATGGTTTGCAAGAGTGTGTAGCGAAATACTGCTTCATCCCAAATGTTTGGTGTAACATATAATGTAGCTTCAGCATGCTGATCAGTTCGCTAGCTGCTTCTAGTAATTCCAGCGAAGGTTTTGCGAAACGGCAAATTGATGAAGTTTCCGTAAATGTATATTATTATATATGATCAACTCAGTAATGTTTAAAAAAGCTTACGCGGACATTTCATTTCATCGCTGCCATCATTACAATGGGCTGTGTGATCACACCGATACTTCGCCGCAACGCACATTCCACTTGTACAACGAAACTGATCCATGCGACAAACTGAAACCAGTTATACATCGACACCCTGTCAAATATTAGCACTATTATACACAAAATGTTCAGGAACAGTTTGAAAAAATGTTGATCTTCCAAATAAAAACGAACAAAATGTATAACACAAATAGTAGCTTTATAAATCATACGGTAGCTGAGCTGAATCAATGTGTTTAATTATAATTTTTTTAATTTTATTTCTTATTTGACGTCATATCTGCGGACGATTGGGTAGTAGTAGTTACCAGATGCCAGTTCTGTTGCGTTCGACTATTGAAGTTGACCTGACTAAATAAATTAATGTCAGCTTCTATACAATATATTCCAGAACGACTATTATTCAAATACGTGTTTTTTAAGAGATTTGCTAATAAATTGATAATTCTGAAATCCGACGTATATAAAAATTTAGAACATTGAATTTAGACATTAATTTAGCATCTGGAAGTTTAGAACATTTTAAGCTCTGTAAAGAACAAATGTGTTTTTCAAACAAATTTTAAGGCCTCAAGTAGCGGAGTATTATGACGACAGAGAAAAACAGCAGAAAAATGATTGTTAGGGATAATTTGCCGGTTTCCTAGGGTACCCAACTTCTTTTGACATAGAGCATATGTGAGTTCAAATATATTAACGGACTGTCAGGTTTGTAACAGTACCGTAGACTACGACAATGTCACCCAAAGACATATTAATAATTTCAGTTCTATAATGGTCATACAGCAATAGATTAAACGCGATGAGGAATCTTCGATGGCAAATTGCACTTGATCTTTATGTGAGTTTCAAAAAAATTTGGATTTTCCAGTTGATTTCAAGGTTTTCATAATTTCAAAGTTTCGAAGATTGTACCACGGTGTGTTCGTGCTGCGAGATATAACCGCACCAATATTTATCAAGGAGTTGGCCATAGCTATCAAATTTGCATAAAGGGTCATTTCACGCTACGATGACCTTTTGCCCCAGAAAAAATGACTAATGACTTTTTTGGCTCCGATTATCTTCATTTTTACATCCTATGACCAAAAAACATCAAGGATCCGTAATTTGAGGTCGTTATAGTAAATTTTTTAACCGTTTTTATGCTGTGGCTTCCCAAATACCACCCCCCTGCTGCTCCGCAAGGTACCATAAAATGGCCTCTGGTATGCTCCAGGTTGCATCTAGCCTCGATTTTGTGATCGTATCTCGTGCAGCCCGTCAGCTCGGTCAAAATGACGTTATGCGGAACTCCGTGTATCAAAAATTAAGCTTTTTATGCCTATTCATGGGTCAAATTTAACACTTTTAAAACACGGGGGTGCCGATTTATACCGGTTATTAAATGGAAACGAAGCGGCCATAAACGGTAGCTATTTATATCGATAGTTTAGCCTGGGGGAAGTGTTATGCAAAAAAATTCAAAACATACCCTTTGCCAGATATGCTAGAATGCCGGAAGTAGCTTGTGGTCGGGGGGGGGGGTAAAATTTGGCGGGGGGGGTAAACATGTGAAATGGCCAATTCGACCGTGTTTAACCAGCATAGTTAACTTGAAAACGGTATGTAAGATATTCTATACCACAATTTCCACTATGAGGGTACAAAATGGCAGCCCATATCAACTGCCAGTGTACATGCCTGAGACCATGGTCGGGGGGGGGGGGGTAAATTTAGAATTTTTTCAAAAAATAATTTTGCGACATATGTCGTCGAAATGTATTGCCACAATGTATTATGAACCAAAAGCGTGAAATTTCCTCGAAATAACATCATATGTTCGATTTTTCCACATTTTGGTGGTGGTCGGGGGGGGGAGGTAAAAGTGTGGTCGGGGGTGGGTAAAAGCCTGAGATCAACAGGTCGGGAACGAGATAGAGATCAGGTCGTTTCACCATTCGCTTCGTGATTGGAACGAACCATAACAGAGAAATTAATTGACTTCTACTGACTCCACGATACCCCTAACTAGCAACGGTCGGGGGGGGGGGGTAATCAAATGTGCTAAAATCGATCTTTTGACCCTAGCGCTGGGGTAAGTAACAGCAAGCACCTGGGTTAATATTTTTTCAAAAGGCATCCAGGGGACAGGTATGATATATGAACAACGTTTATGTACCATGCATAAGTAACGAGCAATGACCAAAAAAGGAATTTGGTCGGGGGGGGGGTAAAACTGGGGTTCATGCCATATCGACAGCTGTCACTCTCCATGATTGGAGTAGATTTGAAAATCGTGCAATTAAAATGTTGTGTAGACCTGACTAATCCTGCATAGAAAAGAATTTGGGCCATAACTACGAGCACGGAGCCACGACACTACCCGAAAAAAAGAGGTCGAAAAATTACTCATTACGATTTTTGTCAATTTGGGACTTATGTGGATGTCCAGCCTCTTACGGTGTGCGTGAAGCCGAAAAATTTTTTTTGTTTGAACTAGCTAACTAATGACGCTTCCTAGCGCAAATAACATTTTTACCATTTCCCTGCACGTTTACGTGCTACTGGCCAAAATATCCAGTT
This sequence comes from Trileptium ribeirensis, assembly GCA_030248225.1. Classification (NCBI taxonomy): domain Eukaryota; kingdom Metazoa; phylum Nematoda; class Enoplea; order Enoplida; family Thoracostomopsidae; genus Trileptium; species Trileptium ribeirensis. The sequence goes on along the minus strand of JASANE010022679.1, from coordinate 11,436 downwards.
TTACCCCCCCCCCGACCAAAATGTCATCGTAGCGTGAAATGACCCTAAAACAAGACAAAAAACCAACGCAATACCGTTTGTTTATCAAGTAACGTTAAAGTTAGTTCATAAGCACGAGAACGTTCGTTTGCGTTTAGGTTCGCTTATAAACACCCATTTTGTCCGTGCCTGCAGTTACATATTATACATTTATAGTACTAATTCAATTATTAATATAGATAAAAATGAAAAAAACATTTACCACAGCTCTTGGTTTCATCAGAAAAATCACCACAATCATTAATCCCGTCACATGTTTTGTTGAGCAGAATACAGGCTTTGGATGAATGACACATGAAGTAACCGGAACGACAAGCGGTTCGAGCGTCTGTAATTACAAGTAATCTATAATATGAAAACATAATTTATTGAGAATGTAAATAATAAATATCCGCAATTAATTTATTACGATTTGATTGGGCTTCGGCGTTTAGAGCAAAAATGCATACAACTGCAAAAAATGAGGGCAGAGTTTAAACATATTTGAAAACAGAATAGCATTGTCATCTACGAACATTTTCATATGAGCATATGACCCAAAATTACCTAGCCAAAGACCTAAATTTCCCGAATCCCGGTGGTGATACGAAAACAAAATGCATCAATATCATTAGCGCTACAAGAAATTGTATATATTATGTTTTATATGTATTAACAAAATAATTATATATATGTACGGGTTTAGTCACCTATATTGAATATCCAATGATATAATAATTATATGTTATTTCATAATAATAATTAGAATTATCCTAATAGATGTTGCACTTTGAATAAAATATAACAAAATATTCGCAAAAGCAAGACAAAATTTTTTTAAAATTTAGGAGCAAATTCGACGGTTAGTTACTTAATAGATTCATTTCTCAATGTATATGGCTGCTGAAAAGTACCTGGGTCGCCTTACCACACATATGTTCGGCTTCATCGCTATGATCAGGACATTCGGGGTGGCCGTCACACGTATGTTCATACGGTATACATCGACGCGTTGCAGCACATTCGAATTCACTGTAACGATCGCATTGCGAAAATTCGTCTAGAAAACGGTGACTACAATATATGATGCAATGTATACGAACTCAAAATTACCGAAACATATTGCTTATTTGACTTAAAATTTAGCTCCAAAGAAACAAAACTCAAATTCCGTAAAACGAATGGAAGTGTAAATTAATCGAGAGCATTTACTCTATTGCAAATGGATAAACTGTTATTGTAAAGATGTAAAAAATTATTGTTTTCAACCGATGTCACTTTTTCAGTTGCCTCAACCTATGATATGTTACAATTGGATGGGATACAGAAATAAGTGGAACTACATAGGTGGAGCATCTGATATTTGACCTTACTCCGTGGCATTTCCGGTTCAAATCTTAAGATAAATTTCAGGATACCACCGAACAAAGAATATCCAAATTTATCATATGACAGAAATATATTTTGATGTTATGTTAATATTCTTAATTTCAAGATGATGAATAATGTATACCTAGTAATTAGGAATAACAAGCCAGAGTCTTACCGATACAGATTTTTTCGATCCCACGACCGCTGAGCTTTCGTCCGGGCCTGCATGTGCAAACCGGATTGCCAGCAGCGTCAATTGTACAAATATCTTGACAGCCGCCGTTCCGTACATGGCAGGCACTATGATCACCTGAAATATTAAAATATAGTTAGTCTATAACAGACATTAATTAGAATACACGTTGCCTCAATACTCAGATCAGACCATGCAAAAGCAAAAACTTCATCGGAGAATGCTCATTGTTACGTTTTACAAATAGCACTGTGTGGCTCTGCAGTTTGGAACACTCTACGACAAGCCCTTCATTCAACTTTATTGATGTTTTCCTACAAACAATTTAAAGCAAAACTGAAGCTTTGATGTTTAAAAAGCATACTCATCTTAACAGATATCAATCTGAAGCAGCACAATTTATTTTCGTAAATTTGACATCATCATCATTGGGCATTCGGCTCCGCAGAACCGTGCCCCTCCGACGCTTGTCGGCCCAGACATGTTCGTCGATGTCGAGCTATGTTGGTTTTAGTTTGTTGTCTTCCGCATCCGAGTAGTCAATATTATACGGTCGATACACCCGAGCCGCTGCCCTGGCTACGGCTCGACTGTGTCCGCCCCGGCCCTCTCCTACCGTGCAGGCTCGGCTATGCCGAGCGATGTTAGCTTTCGATATGTCCCAACAGCAGGACTCGAAACGTCTCCGGCTAGAATCCATTGCTCTCGCGCCGGTACATGCCTTTTGTGGTTGATCAACGTGTTTTCCGATTTGAACTCCATTTAGCAGTTATCGCAGTTGAAAGATTTTGGCTATTCGCTGTATGCATGTATCCGCCGCTGGTGAACGACGAGTCCCGCTCTGCTCCTGCATACTTTCCCGCATCCTTCCCATTTGCATTGCAGGGGCTCCCGCTTGGACTGAGACGTTTCACCGCAAATCTCCGACACCCTGCTACATCTTTCCATTTTGCCGCTCCCATTTGTCCAGGTGGACCATTCTATCATTGACGATTTTCTTCCACTGTGTCCGATTTTGAGCTCTTCTTCCGGTGTCTGTGCAATCGACTCCCACTTGCGTTAACAGTCGATTCCAGAATGATATAGTCCTCCTTTTTTGCCTGGAGCTTTACGGAAAGGCTCGAACGCGCTGAACCACCCCAGAACCGCTGCTTTCGTTTGTCGGGGGTCTTGCGAAAGACGTGAGCGATTCGTTCCAGGCAGCGTTTCTCCACTTTTCCATCGCATGGTGCGTACGTTTAGCGTGCTGCGTATGTCTTGAATGTTTTCCCCTCGGCTTCCATCTGGCGTAGCAGCGCTTGTCTATCCATATGAATCGATAGTATCGATCTATCCAGCTCAGAATGACCTTTAGAAATTTCTTGTACCAGGTTATTGTAGCGCAGCCGAAAAGCACAGCGCTTTCGACGCAGGCTTCTACCACCCGAGCTTCGCTCTTTTTTGTCAGTCTGGATTTTGTCAACTGGCGTTCGCCTTTGAACCATAGGCCGCCGGCCCTCTTTAATCTGTTCTTAATGTCTGTTTCAGGGCCCATCCAGGACCCGGACTTCGTTGCTTGCGTCAGAACCGAAGTCCAATTGCTCTTCCTCTGTCGTGTTGCTTTGCTCTTCCAACTTTTCAATCGTTGCCTTTACAGATTTTACACCGTGTTCCAATTCCGCTTGATTGCCAATGATGGTAATGTCATCCGGGTAGAGAGATAGTGAGAGTTGAACTCATGTTGAATCGCTGTTGTGCTTTTCCCTACAGGCTCGTGCCTGGAAAAGTGTTTCCCGGGTCCCAGTTACAGCGTATTCCCACTTCTTCCGACCTTGTGTAAGCTTCTTCCTTCCTCTCATTTTTAGCTATCTGCATAACCGCTTGGCGGAATATACTGAATAGTACTGGCGATGTTGGGCATCCTTCAAGGAGCCCCTGCTCTGGATACCATTCCTCGCTGTTGCCGTCTTCACCAGCGGACACTATATGCCGCAGTATCATGTAGGTGCATGATAGTGTTTAGCAAATCTCCTTGTAGGCCGTACTTCCTCAGGATTGCGAGCAGCGCAGGTTTACTGACTCTTGGGTACGCCTTTCTGAGGTCGAGAAGGCGAGCTGATGGAGCGTGTGAGGCATCTATGTCCTCCGTACCGTGCAGTCGATTATGTTTCTTGAAGTCCGTGACATCTTCGTGTATTTTGACGAAGATTAGCGTCGCATCTGCGGTCGATCTACCAGGTCTGAAGCCGTTTTGATTGTCATCAATGAGTTTCATGTCCTCCGCCCATTTCCGTAGTGTACTGGCGATGAAGCGGGCCAGAATACGAAAACCAACTGCAAACATACTCCCTGATAGTTATTCATGTCGTTCCTGCAGCCTTTCTTGAACATCGGTACTATTCTTCCCATTTGTGAGCCCCGTTCTTGAACATGGACTTTACGGTGTTTATATTGATGCACTTCGGCGCCGGCTTTACTAATATATCCCATTCGTACACCGTCTTTTCCTGAAGCGGAATCTTTCACGCTTTTAATCTGTTTCTGTCTAGAGTGTTGTTGGCCTCATCGGTGTTATCGTTTCGAGTCACTTCTACCTTTTCAATCTCGGTTGCTAGCGTTGTTGGATGAACTTCGTGTATCTGCTGATATGCTCTCAGTGTTGTTTGAAATCCGATGTTATGATGTTTGTGGTGTTAGGGGCTCTGCCGCTACCGATATAACGGATAATCCCCGACTCGGCCTGCTAAACTTGCTGCCGCACATTCGGCTATGATGGCCTCCCACCACTGCGTTTCCCATCTCCGGAAGCAGGGTTTGATCACTCGGCGTGCTATCTTCACTGCCGTTTTCACTTCGTCTAGGTCGGCGTTTCTGTGAAGTCGATTTGCCCGAGTGACTTAGCGCACCATTAGACTCACAAATTCTGTGATTCGTCCGTGCATTTATCGCAGGTCGGCTTCTTTCCCGAAGGTCCATGGATTGGCCACCGTTCTCTTTCACCTGCCATATGTACACTCGACTGCTGATACGACGATGTCGTAGACTAGGTTCCAATTTGTTGCATCTGTTCTTGTTTCCCGAAGGCGAGTACCCTTCGCCTGCTCTGTTTCTTCCCAAAAATGCGCTGTGTTATCAGGTTGCTCAGTTTCTCCCACTGAATAGGGGAAGCCGCTGCCGTCTCGCCGCGCCGCCACTTTTTCCAGTTCCATACGACGTAAGATCGGATATTGTTATTTCGTTAATCGTTGAGATTTTCATTGCTAACTTGTTGCGATGGTGTTTGACGATAAAGCCATCTAGTTCGTACCATCGTCGCCAGATTCTGCTGAGCCACGTCACGCGATATTGATGTGCGACGAAATTGTTGGCATATGCCAGGTTGCTGGCAGTGCCCCATTGGAGCAGGTCCTCTCCTGCGGCGTTGGTGTGGTTGACAGTAAGCTAACTCCGCTGGTTTCGCCTGCTTGATAATGACGTCCAATCTGGCTGTTGTGGTCGCCACCAATTACCAGTACTTCTTTCCTTGGACTGAGAGCAACTTGATGCTCAACTTCATGAATACTGATACCAGGCGGCAGCCGTCGATCCCTGTAGTTGAGGTTCTTGCCGAATGGAATTTCCGTTGGCTTCTGTCTATCCATTTTTGTAGGGCTTCGACTCGTAGCAGGATGCCTGATTAGCAGGATGCCTGATTGCCTTGAATGGAGGATGGCAGTGTTTTTGTCGCCGTGTCCCATCCATAGCACTCCCTGTGTTTAGAGCGGATCTCCGACATATTTTTCCTTGTGCGAACTGCGCTGCTCGAAGGAGCCGCTTGTTTTCTCTCAGCGAAATGCCTTGTAGGTTCCATGTGACGACTGTCAGTGTCCATTTCACACTCTCATTGTAGATAGTTTTCCATCTCGTCCAACACGTTTCTCGATCCTTCTGGCACAACGTCTCTTTCTCGTCTCCTATTTTCATCGACATTCCTTCGTTGTCGGAAACCTCTCCGTTGGGGGCCGGGGTTACGATATTAATTGGGCCGGCACCAGGCGCTACGTCGACTAAAAAATTCAGGACCGGAATGCGAGGGGTCCTCGCAGTGATTCTGTTTAAGGAGATGCCTTTGTTTGGCCGGGCCTAGACCGCTCCATCGTCCCGAAGAAAATTGGGTCGGTTTCTTCTTGCGTCGAAATCGCATTTCTTTTCCCCGGGCCTTGTGCTTCTTTTGAAGCAAGGCCCCGCAGGGGTATGCGTTACCGGCTTGCGCCAGACTGGAAGGGCCGTAAATTTGACATCCATCCATCCATATAGCATTCGCCCCCGTAAGAGCATGCTGCTCCCTCGGTCATTGTTCCACACATGTTTTTAGGTGTCGGGCTGTGTTTGTTGCTGCTAGGACCCGTCCGCACCGTACGCAGGGTTTCCATTTCTGCGCCTAGGCGCGCGTAAATTTGACATTCCATTCCATTGCTATTCACCCCGTTGTTGGGGAACGCTAGCCTCGATATTGGGTCCTCTGAATGTGGCATTAGAGCGGGCGGACGCACGCGCTCGACTTCTGATGGCGGCTAATTTGTTTTAGCCATGATTTTTCCACAAATTGGGCATGAAGCACGTGATGCGACATAAGTGTGTCGAGGGGCGGTCGGTTGTTCTATGCCTGCGTTCCTTGGGGCCTCCAGTTGTGAGATCACCACTCCATAATTTGACATGTCTGGCTAAGTTCGGGCGTGATTTGGTTTCGTGGCATATGAAGCATTGTCCTGCTGGTACTCCTCGGCATCCCTTCTCGTGATTCTTTCGTGCTGCTTCACAGTCTAGAATCGATGTTTTGCAGACTCGGCATCTGAAGGATTTGTTGTTGTTAGTTCGATGGATTCTTCGTTGATGTTGCTTCAGCCCCGCCCGAGTTTTGAAGCTTCGTTCGCAACCGTCCCAGTCGCAGATAGTAGTTTGATGGTCGGCTCGGATGAACTGGCTTCTTCGTGGCTGCGCTGTTTGGTCGCTTCGTCTCCAGGAACACATCTGCTTTTCCCATTTCTTCACTGTTTCCATTCTTTTCGCTACAACTTTCTTCCATTCTTTTCTGTCCACCACCAGCTTCTCTACATTATCTGGGTCGATGTTGCATTCCCATATCAGTCTTCGCCAGTAGTGTATCGTCGTCTGGCTCCCATCCCTTTTGCTCACGCCATACCACCCAAGTGTTACAGCCTTTGTCGTCCATTCATTGGGCATTCGTAGTACATGCCCCAATCGTTCCAGGCTCCTTCGCTCTATCTTTTGTCGTACGCTGTCGACGCCCAGTTGGTGTCGTACACGACACATATTCACTGACGATGCCTCCAACTGCATTAGTGCGGGGCCTTTCTTTTTGTTCATCCAGACGTATCGATACGCTTTGTCCATGAATTGTTGAGCTTTTTCAATTCTCCTGCCCACCGTGGTCTAACCGCGCTGTCAAACAGCAACAATGACTCTACACATGCTTCCACGATTCTTGCTTGCATCTTATTTGACATCTTTGACTTTCGTAGTCGTTTTTTGACCGCAAACCAAGCTCTTCCCGCTTTCGCGAGACGGTTGCTGCAGTCTTATTTTCGTCCGATCCAACATCCTAACATCCTGACGCCCATGTCTTCAGGCCGACCAAACGTCAGGGACTCTTCTTTCCCGTCGTGGCATTTTTCTTCGAAATTCATCATTGAGGACTTGATCACCACTTTACCGTTCGTCAACTTGTCCTGCATCCCCAGCAGGGTCGTATCGTCCGCAAATAGGGATTCCGTCACCGTGATCTTCCGCGCTGGTGAGTTGTAGAATCCTGTGTTGCTCATGTGTGGCGGTAGCGAATTGCCGGGGATGCACTTCCATTCGATTCCCATCTTCTTTCCTCTTGCTTTTGCTGCTTTCAGTCGGTCCTTTGCCGCTTGCCTCATTGCTTCAGCGTGGTAAATATTAAACAGGATTGGTAATGTAGCGCACCCTTCGCGTAGTCCTCGTTGCGGTGTCCATTTGTCGCTGCATCCTCTGAGGCCCAAAACCTTGTACGACGTGTCTTCATGGCAACCTTTCAAGGCTCTGAGGCACTTTCCCTTCATTCCTTTCTTTTGTAGTAACTTCCATAAAATTGACCGGTTCACTCGTGGGTAGGCTTTTGTTATGTCTAGGAGCGTGGCCATCTGTTTGTTGTTATCCAGGGGTCGTACCTTTTGCACTTCTTCGTTTATGCGAATGATGATTTGTGTTGAATCCGCCGTTGACCTCCCTCGCCGGAAACCGTTTTGGTTGTCATCTATCATGTTTGACTCTTCTGCCCAACATCGGATTCGTGTAGCCATTATTCGTGCTAGGATACGGCTGCACAAAGAAAGTAGGCATACGCCACGGTAGTTATTCATGTTGTTTCGATCCCCTTTCTTGAACAAGGGGATGACCAAACCAGTTTTAGCAAGGTTGCTCCATTCGCATGATGGTTGTGTTACCATTTCTCGGATAATATCATGCACCACCAGTCGTAGATTTTCGCCTCCGTGCAATAGGAAGCTCAATTTCATATGCATCTTCACCAGTCGCTCCGTTCCGCATTTGTTTTATCTCTCGCGAGAATTCATCATACCTAATCGGGAGTTCCAGTTTTTCCGCTGCTTCCACACTTTCCACACAAGTAATTCGTGGAATCCGTTGGAGAGTTTCTCTGAACCGTTTGTTGTCGATCTCGTGTCTCTCGGCTGACGCCTGTTCGAAATGGCTCTTGAACTCGTTTGGGCTAAATGCATCCGATCTTGGCATCCTGTCTTGGCCTCTCATCCCGAGTTTTCACGGATTTCTGTACACTTTTCCGCTGTCGCCTCGCCGCTCTGCGTTTGCAGTGTCTTCAATAATCCGGTTCCACCATTCAGTTTCAAGCCTTTTAGCAGCCTTTTGTGGGTTTTCCGCGCTGTCTTTAGACTCTGTTTTGCCTAATCCTCCTGTCGTTGTAGCTGATCTGTGTCTTCCCCTCTTTCCATTGCCGTACGCCGTATGACTCCCAGCCGCTTCTTTATTTTACAAGCTGCATCCAGGATCTTTCTGCTTTCGTCGATTCCTCTTTCGTTTCCGATTTGCCATGGCGCCAGGCTCTTGCCTTTCGCACTTCCACAGACTTCTTCCGCTATTGCTGGTATATCCTCAGATACTCGTTCCCACGATGGATGTGGGTTGTCTTGGAGCCATTCGTTGCATCTTCGCTCGAAGATTTCCTTCCGTTCTCCATCATTAAAGCGCTCAGCAAGCACTCGTTTACGCTGTCGCTCCGTTGTCGTTCTGACTTGTTGTTCTGGCCGTTTTGTTAGTTGTAGTATGGCTAGTTTTGGTCGGTGGTCAGATAGCGCGTCTTTTTTCACTATCCGGATATTGCGCCATAGTCGTGACCGTTGACTTTGTTTGCCCAGGAAGTCATCTAGTTCGTACCATTTTTCCATGGACGACTGTACCACGTTCCCCGTTCCCCTGTGTTGAAGAATGAGTTGCAGTAGGCCATACCATTCGTTTGACACAATTCGAGCAGTTCTCTGCCTGCTTCGTTTGTGGTCTTCAAACCGTAGGGTCCCGCGGCCGATTGATAGTGTGGTCTCGATCTCCAGTTACCGATGCTGCTGTTGAAGTCACCTCCCACTACTAGCCATTCCTTCAGGCCATTTGACAGTGCTATCTGGTCTTCCAACTGACTCCTGTATGCGTAGAATTCGTCTTGCCTCGTTCCTCGTATTGGCTGGTAACACGCCACGAAGCGGTATCGTTCGACAATCACCGCCACTACTCGATTTCCTATCCATCTGTTGTGGTCGCTGTTTCGCCACATGTCTGCCCACACTCCACGTAGCATGACACCAACTTTCTTTGAGTGCACAAAAGCGAAGATTTCTTCCCCGTATTCTGTCCACAGGATATCATCGTCAACCGCCGTTAAATATGTTACTAGAGCAACGTCAACAGCCATGTCATTCATATGTCGTAGGAGCTGCGTTATTCGATGTCTATTGCTTTCCCTTATTGATGCCCCTTGTACATTCCATGTTATGATCTTCGTTGGCCTCTTCTGTTGGTTTTCCCAGATTAGCCTCCTTCGATCCTGTTTTTGTCGTCGCCTTCTCTTTGATCTTTTCTCCCGTCTTCGCCCTTTGTCCTTTAGTCTCTTTTCCGCGGACCATTTCTTTCGGGGTCTATCCCCCGTCGAGGTCCTGGATTTGGCTCTATGTCGTGCATCAGTTGCTGCCAAAAGAAAAGTTCGTGAGCCCACTTTCGTATCCACACTCTAGAACCCATGCCCGAGGGCTTGGGACCGCCTTGAGATCGTTTAGAGAGAGGGGTTGGCAGGCTGCTTCCAAGCCCCGCTCTGTTCCTCGTGTCTTGGGTACTCTGGGGGCCTTTTGTCAGAAACCCCTAGGACCGTCGGTGTGAAGCAAAATGAGATTCTTTGTTGCGAGCTCGTCGTCTCAGGTCTTCGCTTGCCACTCCCTGAAAGTGAATCCCGTGGCCCGCCGTAAATTCGACACTATAGAAGTACTCAATTGTCGTCATCATCAGCCTGACTTAATATGATTTAGCGAACTACCGCTTACAAAATACGAAAGCCTTGCTCATGGCACTCATTCGGGTAGCTGACGGCAATCCATTTCCAAAAAATTTTGGTAGTGTAAACGAGGTATCATTGTGGCGGCAACCTAAAATTCTTATTTACATATGAGTTATGATCTCCTGAGTTTTTCCGTGACCCAGTACTATAATATATGCAACACTACCAGCAAAATTTGAAACAAACTATATCTGTTTCCAGTTCACGATTCGAATCCATGCTGGTATTTTTCAAGACATTATAGTTCTGTCCTGTCCACAACCCTCCGAAAAGGGGGGCTTTTGGGGCTCCGATGTTCATTCTCGGGGGAAAGTTAAAAGTTGGCAAGGGATAATTTTTGCTTAAAAATTAAATATTCCCATATTTTCATGCAGTTTTACTATCGTGATTGTATTTTCAAGCTAAAAACGATATTTTAGCATTACAAATAGTGGTACTTAAAGTTTAGAAAACCATTTGCAAACAAAAAACATAAATTTTCAGACATAAAAATTTTTTCGAATTAGTTGAACATGGGGGGTTTCGGCCGAGTGGGGGCGGACATGGGAAAAAATTTCACGAACATAGGGGGATCTGGAAAGTGGGATGTGACCCCACCACCTCCCCACACTGTGGACGGGCCAGTAGTTTTTGTCGCTCAAACAAAAAATTTATCATTGAAATATTACCCCAAATTTTAATACAAACATACGAAAGCCACACTATTAAGCTTAGGCAACTAATTTCCAGTTTTAATAATAGATACTTGTACCTTAGTTTTGGATTGTGGTGTAATCACTCACATATTTATATTGGCGCCAATAAATAGGTGAAGCAACAGTGTCAACTTACATTTGAGTCCATGAGGCGATATTGCAATGATTCCCATGGGTTGACGTGTAAAATTCCGCGCTATAAATACACGGTGTCCACCGGTGTCTTTATTGGCCCTCATAACTCCATGTGCCAACCAATCAGTCCAAAATATATGATCACCCAAAACTGCCAGACCAAATGGGTGGCTTGGTCTGCCTCCATCCAGTCCATGACCAGTATTGCTACTGACCACAATCTATAACAGAATAATACTTGAAATATTTCATGGATAGCGGATAATATTTTCATACACCCAAATAATTCTACCAAAAATATTCAAAACCGAGTACAATTGAAATAAACAAATAAAGGTTTTAAAAACCTTTTTCCGCATGAAACAGAGGCCACAAGGAAGGCGCGTTGTTCTAAGAAGAGACGCATTGACTAATGATCGCCGTAACATGCCGGATACACAGAG